>VZZY01023810.1:175019-345469 GCA_013400335.1 Eurystomus gularis | reverse complement strand
GGGTAGCGACGGCCTAATTTTAGAAAGAATGCCCTGGTATTGCTGTGGAAGTACAGGTTAGTCGGGAGGGAGAATAAAGGCTGGACGTTGAAGGATCCTAGTCGAGGAGAAAAGTCTGTGCTGGCATGTGCACCTCGGAGCAACAGATGGGTGATCTCCGCTTTGCTGTGGCTGCTCTGCTGCGTGTGCGCGCACCCGTACAGCACATGTGTCTAATAAAGGGTGTGCCCTGCTGCCTGGGTTCCTTTTCTTACCTTCCCCTTCCTCACCTTGTCCCACACACCCTCTTCTCTCCAGGAGGCTGAATTTGTGAATCCTGACAGGCAGCTACCTCTGGAATAAATCTATTTTGAGGACAGGTGGTGACAATAGGGGGTAGGACAGGGGCTGAAGGGCTGTGTTGCTGTACCGTGTTGCCAGCAGTGCAACAAGCGCTCCTTACGCTCGCAACACAAGGCTGTTTCCTGCTGCTGTAAGGGTGGTCCAGCTTTTTATGTCAGTGAAGAACTTGGTCTACCAGGTTCAATCACTTTTTACAATACGTGAAGCTGACTGGCTTATGTCTAGGTTTGAACATGCACTTTCAAATTCGCCAGTGCTATTTTTTCCTAGACATAATGACATAATTATCGGTCTCAGTATAGGAGGCAACAATGAAGCAAACAGAAACACAAGCAGCTGTGAAAGAAAAGTGAAGGTCTACCTCCCCTGATTGAAGTTGTCGGTTTATTTTTTTTCTTCTCTGTTTTCCCCGTGTTCCCATCTGACTTCATTTGACCACATGGTGGGCACTGATGTTACTTTCTGTGCTAACTGCAGTTATGCAAATAATACGCACACTTCTTTGTACCTTTGTGTGAACAATCCATGGCATAAATACCAAGTTTTGCCGGGAAGTGGGGGCTGCCTGTGTGCAGCTGGTATAGACACAGCCTTCATGTAGGCAGCATCTGGCTGATGCAGGTAACTCAAACTACTCAACTGCTGCTGTACCTTTGACTGCCAACAGTTCAGCCAAACAGCAGTGAGTTATTGTACAGGCGTAACAAAATCTCTGAAATTCATTAGCGCAGTGGGTGCTAGAAGCAGTTGTTTAACTCCCTTTTTAATCTGCATACAAGATAAACAGAGGCCAGTGACTGGCTCCTCTGCCACAAGAGCCAAGGGGCATCAAATGAGACTGGCAGCTTCAGAATAAACCAGAGAAATGTCTTCACAGAATTATAGTTAAGCCGTAGAACTCCTTGGCTGTGTGGACTGAGGGATTTTCAAGTGATGAGATGGATTCACAGAAGAGAAATCACTCAAGAGCTATCGAATGCAGTGCATCTCTGGCTCTGGAAATCCCAAAGCTGCAAATGGCTTGTGCCTGGGAGAGCATCCCGAGGCAAAACTGCTGTGTGCGTGCCCTGGGTTTGTGTTCCTCTCCAGGGATCCACTCCTGGCTCCTGTCAGAGATAGGGTATCCAGTCGGACCTGATGTGGCGGTCCTTGCCGCACTAAAACTCCCCGGAGATAGTCCATAAATGGTCTGTCTCTGTTGTACAGTCAGAGTGCTGTTTCCATGTTCATGAAGAGCTTGTCTACGCAAGGAGGAAATTCTGGAGAAATACAAGACGTTAATTCTAAGTAACTTTCTGTGTGGAGGTTTCTATTGTGAAATAAGAAATTATTTAAAAATAAACCTAAAAAGGTGGGTTTTGTCAGGTTTCTGCTACGTAGGAAGCCACACAAATAATTGCTTTAGTCAGTTTTCTGAAAAATAATACTAATGAAGTTTGTTCTGATTAATGGTTGACATATTTAATTTGTTAGAATGTTGTTGTTTTGTTTTATCTATTTTTTCCTGCATCTTCCTTTTGTCCTAGAAAGCCAAGTTCAAACCACAAGGAATATGGTCCATGTAGCTTTACCCACTCTGTTTAATACGTATTTGTATAACCTGTAAAACTGAGCCTTGACTGTCTGTCCAGCTCAGCCCCACTGGTATCACTGCGAGTTTTTCGTTAGCTTCAGTGAGGGCTGGATTGGGCTGGAGGGATTAATTTGAAGTCGTCTTTTTTTTTTATCCTCCACCCATTTTAGTTTTCTACTTCCTTCCTTTTACAGAGGTGGAGTTTCAGGACTAGACATTCCAGTTTGCTGGAGACGTGTTGCTACTGAGGCCTGTAGCTATGAAGGACACCCATCAGTCCACTCATTATGTTAATTGCTACTCACTTGAGGTTATTTGGTCCAGGCTGGCAATAGACAGTCACGCTGGTCATAAAGGTTGTGCTTAGCAGGAGAGCTCTGAAATCAAAGACAAATGCTCTTTGTTGCTCCGAGGGGATGTTCTGCCTAATTCAGGACCGACTGGTGAGCTTATGGAGCTCCCAGTTTAGATTTCAGCCGAGTGCCCCAAGTCCACCACCCAAGACTCACTGAGTGGCACAGATCTGAAGTGGACCAGGAGTAGAGAGGCAGGGGATTCTCTGTGGGCGTTAGCCAAGGAGCTGGGAATCTGGGGGACTGTACCCTGATTTATTAAACACCTATTACTTTAGGGCGCTTTTTTCCCTCCTTTCCTGATATCCTTAAGTAAATATTCCTTTAGTAGTACGAAAGAACACTTAGCGATCCATTTATAAACCATAGCCATTTACACGTCTCAATAAATGAACTCGTGGGCAGGGATTGGAAATGAACCATATATCTCTGTTGCTGTGAGAGGCAGATGCGTTGAGCAGCAGTAATGCGGATTTTGATTTATAAAGTTCTCTAATCAATCAATGCAAGACCGACTGAGGCAATCAGATAATCTGAATAATTAAATGGCTTTTCAGGGACAAATTAAAATTTCTTATACGTACCACATCCGTCTAAATTACATTTGGTGTCCAGGAATAAATGGGTTTGTGTTTTGTTTCACTCTTGTATCACAAATGCTTTGGGCTTACTTCTAGACCATTTGAAAAAAAGAAGAAAAAAGGATAGATGACAGTTTCTGCTCTTCTACATTGGAAACAGTGCTCACGGACAGAAAAAGCTCGTTTCCTTTTGGCTTTTCTTTAAACTTAGATATATTACACTGTCTTGCTTTCCCCCCTCATCAGAGATGTTTCTACAGTATTTTTATTATATAGATTTTTAATTTTTTAACCCACTTCTTGCTTTCAAATGTGATAGCCTCTTCACATGAAGTGAAGAGTGGGAATTGAGGGATCTTCTCGTACTGCTTTTTGCTTGCTTAAGGAATCACTGTTGGAGATAAGAGTTTGAACACTCAGAAGGAGCAAGTATGTTTCTTTTATTTACTACATGTAGTAAAAGAAGCTGGAAGTGAGAGGGCACAAGGAACAGAATTTCCTTAGGCTAAGTACAAGTAAAATAATTCACAAGTGCTCCTGCTCCCTGGTTCCTCAAGGTGTGTTTTCATAGTCGGTTCAAGTCCACCTAAGTCTGCAGCGTAGCAGAGGTGTGGCAAAGAGGTGCCACCTCATCCACCCCCAGCTTCCCTGGCCTCTCCTTTTGCTCTTTGCTCCCAGTAGGGCTCATGTGGCCAGGCAGAGATCCAGGAACTGCATATGTCTGAAAGCTGAGCTGCAATGTAAAAAACTGAGGGTACAAGGGAGGAGTGGGGGTGCATAGGCTGGGGGAAGAGCGGGACCCTGGAAGCAGATCTGTACAACCAGACGGAAAGCTCGTCTTGAGCTAGTCTTCAGTTTGCACATGGAAAACGCTCCTCAGAACTACAGGCACTTGTAAATGAATATCATGTCCATCTCCTCCACCCTCAATTAGTCATCGCATAACCAAGCTACACGCATTCAGTCCTTTTCATCTTTCTTCTTGTCAAGCCCTTTAGCCTGTCCCCCTCACCTACTCATCCCACCAATCATTTTAATTAATCTGTGAATTTCTTTGAAACTAATAGTTTGTGGAATGGAGGAAAATGAGTAGGTTTGAGAGGCAAGATTGTGAATGATGGAGGTGGGGCAAAGTTAGGAGACTTTGCAAGACCTGTTGGGTTACCTCTGGGGCAGGACAGCAGCACTGTAAACACAGAGGAAGACTGCAGAAGTAAGGGAGGAACCTCTAAAAACATTTTCCATTTTCATAAGAATGCTGCCTGAGCAATTCAAACCCTGGATGTTTGTGTGCAGCAGCCTGTGAATGAAAGATGTGACATGATTGTCTCTAAAGTGGACAGGATGAGCTCCTCTTTACCCAATAATTGCTTGTACTAGATTTCTCACTATGATTTTTCCCTTTCCCAGCTAGTTTTATAGAAGATTTCAGTGGTCACTCCAAGTGCTCAGAAATACATATTTCATTACTTATTTGAAAATGTATTTTTCTTATTCAAACAACTGTATGTATCTTATAATTTTTGATCCAAAAACTAACCAAATGGAAGCTAACTACATGTCTGGAGATGAGTCTGAAAGGAACCCTGGAGCTTTGCTCCCTATGCTTTGTAGGATGTTACAAATCTAAATGTCACACCATTAATGTCTCTATGTTCTTTATTTCTGTACCATAGCATGGCCGGTGCTCCGAAAAATAGAGAATTGGGCAGAGTTCCCGTCCTGTGGAGCTTACAGTTGGAAAAATCCTCTGCACACGAAGAAGGCTGGCAGAATAGCAGCTGAGCCACAGTGGGAGCCCGAAGAGCGAAGGTAAGCAGTAGAGGGGGCACTGGAGGACGTGTGGCATATGGGAAGCAGACGGCCGCGCTCAGCGTTGCGAGCTGGCAGCATGAACAAATTCACCATACCTATAGAAGCGTGCTGATGGAGGAGGAGGAGGAACACCTTTGGAAAGATATTTGCTGTGTGTGCGGACAAAGATCGGGCTGGAAGCGTGTGTTTGTTCAGGTACTGCAGAGGTGTGGTTTTGCTGTGGAGAACTGGGGTTAGCCTTCTGGCGCTTTGATATTTCAATAAACACGTATTGAAGTAAGCAGTGGCAAAAGAACACCTTGGTTTATGGTTGCCATTTGGGACGGACAGCCTCAGAATAACTGGATTTAACCATTCAGAGCCTTGCTAAAATAGCTCCACTTTGATTAGGGTCTCAGAACAGATACGAAATGCGTGGATTTTTAATTAATAAACAATCTGGCATCCTGTCAGGGTTGACACCTCACTCTCTCTTAGCAGCTGCTGGAACAGTAGGTTCCTGGCAACCTGGGAGAAAGGAGTGCTTGCAAAAGGAGAAGGAAAGGAAGCGAGCCTGCATGAGCCCAGAGCTGCCTACTGTAAACCACTGCAGATCTTAGGGAATTCCAGTGAGCAATCCAGCTTCCCTTCTCTGTGCCGAGGGCTCAGGCTTGGACACGGACAGCGAGGTTCTGTTACTGAGTGCCGCTGGTGGCTGGTGCCTGACAGATGTAAGGACACCTGTCTGAATTTGAGTAATTTTTTCTGACAGGGGTAGCAATAAACAGAGAAAGCATTGAACAGTGAAAGTAGGTCCTGCAGGTTGCTCCTTCCCAGGGCTAATAGTGGCGGAGCCTGTGGGGAAGTTTACAGAGTGTCTGCTCACGTAATTCAACTGGAAACATTCACTCTGGATGACAGTCATTTGTGTTGGGTCATGGAGTGGGAGCAGTTCGAGTTGCCAAATAGCCAAGGAAAGCGTTGTGGGGAGGCAAGGGCACGGCCTGGGTAGGACAGTACCTGAAAGCACCAGCAGTTAAAGACTTTGGTTTTGGAGAAGATGCTGCTAAACTGCTACTCTTCCTCAGTCCCAGCTGATTAATAATGAACAACCTGATCTCTGATGGATCACACAGTGGCTGCAGAGCTGCTCCCCCCTGCTCCGGGCAGCCCTGTCCTCTCACAGCATGGGAATGTCCTGTTCTTGTCCACAGCAGCCCCTTAGGACTTCCACTGGAGAAGAACCAGGATACTCCAAGCCCCCAAAATGGCTGTTCTTTCCTCTTTTCTTGGGTAAAAATTGTATGCAGTTGCTGACACTGCAGTGTCTACACGTTTCCTTGCTTTCAGAAGGAAGCAGAGGTGGAAAATTTAGTCCAGAGTCAGTACAGATCCCTACCTGAGGTCTTGTTTTTTACGGTGAGCTCAGGAGCAGTCCTCACGTGTGCTGGAGGAAGTACTGCATGAAGAGCCGGCAGAGCCTTTGGCAGCCCCGATGGTCAGCTCACAGGACTGTTTACACAATCTGTTGAGAACATGTGAAACATATAAAAAGCCTTAACGTTTGAATATAATAGAAACAAGTTCATGAGATCAAGGAAAATTTTTCAGGATAAAAGGACAATAATAAAGCAAAGGCCTAAGGGCTGCAATGGCTACTAATTGAAATTGTGATTTTTTAAATATTTTACTCTTTTTTTTTTTTTTTTCAGGACGCACAACTAGGAAGACATTCTAAAGCTGGCTGCACAGTATTTAGAGATCTGGGTACCAGCTGCAGCATGCATGCATTCACAGAGGCTTCTCTTCAGCTACGAATGGGCTGTGAACTCAGGTAAGTCATGTGAGAGAGGTTAAGCACGCGTGTTGCAAGAGCTAATGGTACACCGTAGCCTTCTTCTATATAAGCATGTTTTGTGCTGATGTTTTCCACTTACTGCGTTCCTTACAGTCAGGGTAGGAAAAGGTGTGTGGCTGGCAAAACTGCAAGCCCGGACAAAGCTGTTCTGGGTGTGGGTGCTTACAGCCTATTGCCAGCTGCTTCAAATAGGCATTTATGTCAAAGATCTGAGGTCAATTCAATGATAGGCAATTCCAGCCCTGGATTATTGCATAAATATTAGTAAGAACAGTGGTATCTTTCACATTTATGTTATTAGTCTGCGGAGGATTTACCTAACCCTGTAGCAGTAGCGCTGGGAAATCTATATCCCTTCAAGACGACCAGAAGAATTTACAAAGTGAAGCAAAAATTTGTTCACCTCTTTAATATAACCTGAGTTTAATGAGAAGTAATGTTATTTTCGGTGTACCAGTAGAGAAAACCAGAGCAGCATAAACTCAAATGGGATAGAACTGCAGTCTCCCTGGTTTTGCCTCCCTGCTGAATGACCCTTAATCGCTGTTTCCATCTCTGAGGCTTGGTTTCCCTGCCTGCAAAATGGGCACAATGAGACTGAAGTTCTAGTAAAACATGTGGGGAATAAATGGTGTATGAGTAGCATGAATTATTTTTATTTTTAAGAATGTATTAAGGAAGAAGGTACAGAAAAGGAATGGAATTTCATCTGGAAGAAGATTTAGGATAACTTATTGGTATAAAATATTTGTTACTGGCCCCATTTTCTTTTAGGCTATCAACCATTGGCATTTTTATGGGTTCATCAGCCTTGTAATGCGTTTTGAGTCTGGCCCAGGACTGTGTAGCGCATATACTGGTGCTGAGATTTATGCCATTTTCACTCTCTGGTCACTCTCTGACGTTTTGACCAAGTTTCTTCCTGTTGCTAAGGGCCTGCTTTTTTGGAGGGGTTTGTTGGTTTTTTATTTACTTTTAGTGTCTCTGCTGCAAGAAGCTCTGACAATGATTGGGAGTCGTTAATGTCAAAAATCCTGTGTAGGAGGAAGTAGTACATGTCCGCTTCCCAGAAGGGGGAAGCTGAGGCACTGTGACCTGCACCTCTCCAGATTCAGAGTTTCTTTAAAGAAAAAGTCTTGATACTTACTCCAGAGCTTTGCAAGAAGATGAGCATGTGAAACACAGGAACTTTTCTGCATTACACACTCCTTGGGGAAGAGGGCGAGTGAACAACTCCCTTCCCACAGCAGTGGCTATCGCTAGCCCTGGGGAGGTGAAGCTTACAGACCCTTCGGACGCTTCCACCGAATACATCTGCATCTAAGGTTTCTTGCCTGGTTCTACACATCTGTTGAGTTTTAAAATGCTATGCATGTGGCAGTCACTTTTTAGGGAAAACTGAGGAGTACTTTTCAGCAGATGTAAATCGGCAGAGTTTACAGTGTCGCTGGTTCCCCAAGTGCTTTCGGCCGGCACTGCTGACAAAAGAGGCAGTCCTGCCCTCTTCCTGCTCCCACGCTGTCCCCTCCCTTGCGCTGACACAGCCATGAGGTGAAGCGTGTTGGGAAATACATCCCGTTCAAATCTGTCCCAGCGAAAAACCTGAATGGCTGGGGAGAGAGGCATTTGCTTCTTTTCACGGTGCCACCAGCATATCCGGATTAAAGTCGTTGTGGAACCCACCGTGTTAGTGCAATTCGCTGGTCTCCGTGAAAGCCAGAAGCTTCCCTAGTTTTTCCCAACAGCTTCTGGCTACAAGAGAATTACGCTGCAGCTGGAAACTCAATCAAGCGAGTTTCAAAACATTTCATTCATACGTGGTCCTCAGCTGATTCTTAATACACCTTCACTATAGTCCATAATACTTCATAAGCCTTGCCAACGTTGCAGTCGAACAAAGGCTGGTCTCAAGACTTTGTGTTGTGTAAATAAACCTTGTGCCTAGCAGGGTGTCACTGAGTTAATGTAAAGCCTGAAAAGGGGAGGGCGTGGGAGCAGCATGCCAGCGTTAACATTCTGTTTTCTGCGCGGGATTGCAACAGGATTGCAACAGCCCAGCCTATCTGAGCTGCTGCACGTACCGTAAACATGTCTCTGCACTTGAATTTGATATGGGTGGTGATAGAACAATATACCTTTTCTGGGAAATGGTGATGGACTGCAAGATTTTGTTTTAAGGAAATCCCGAATAAACAATAGCAGTTTTCTTTTTAGCCTGCTGATGCTTTCCAGGTGGCCCACCAGACAGGCAAACAAAGGAAATGTATATGGCAGCATTCACTCAAGGGTTAAAGTTCCAGGATAGGGAGGGGGAATGTCGAAAATCCCATGAACTTTAATAGTTATGCCTGTATCTTTGTGGTACCTCTGAAATCCTCTTTTTGCCTCTCACAGATCAGTAGTCGGGACAATTGACAGGAATAGCCTCCCTGGTAAATATATAAAACTGTTTTTGAAACAAACAGCGTTTCATATGCAAAGCTGTCTGGTAAAGTGCTTGCCCAGGGTGCTTTTTCAGGCCTCATGGGAAGTTCTACAAAGAGCAAGCTACCTTTTAGCAAGTGCTTTTCTGTTACTTTCAAAACCCTCTGTTGCTTTTTTCTAGAATGATTTTCCCACAAAAGGTGATGCAAACCATAAGAAAAGTCTCGGTAGAACTTACTGCTCCCCCTGCCCTCTTCTCTCCCTCCCTCCCCTCTCCCCCAAACACTGGGAGCTCTCAAAAATATTTTAGTATCCTGGAGATTAAAAACAGTGTCTTCAATTTGTATTTGTCTTGTAATAGCTCTGACTTTCACCGCCTTGTCCTCCCCTTTCTCAGGAGTTCGTGTGTGAGCACTCCCTCTAATGTTGTTTATACGCTCGCTGTCAGGTTCAATAAGCAGTTTCTTAGCAGGGCACCTTCCCACATGAAGGAGATGTTTCCCGGTCTTGTCTTAGCTCCCGCTTCCTCCAAGTGCAGTGTCCTGACGGAGCATAGCAGAGAACAACAGAAATGAGCATCGGCGGTATCAGTAAATCTTAGCCGATACATGGAAATTAATTCTAGAACCTCATGAATCTACTGACAGCTTAGATGCAGGGCAGCTGTTTACAGGGCATTTTATACGTGTTCCCGTTACGTGCGCTTTACGTAGTGCCTATTTTAAGTTTAGGCATTTTATTAGTAGTGGATCTGGAAAATTTTACAACTGTAGCGCAGCAATGCACCTCTTAGGTAACACTGAAAAGAATGTGCTAATCTGTTGAAGGATTCTCTATGTAAATAGGGATATTGCTAAAGAGAATCCAGATAAAATGTAAATGTGAATAATTGCTCCTAAGACAAAGGAAAATTGGCAAGCAGTTGGATAGAAATTAGAAATCTAACTGGTTTTATACCACGGGTACTAACCCATACTGCTGGAGTCTCAGGTTGTAGTCAAGTGAATGGCAAGCTCACAGCTAACGAGTAGGACCAAGGATTTCCCCTTCATCAATGAGTATAAATAAGTAAAATTTCCCAGCGCAGAAAAACATGTTACAGAAGTGGCCAGATTTTCAGCTTTGAAGTAGAAGAGATACTTTCATTTTCAGTATCTCCATTAGGGCTTCTTTTTGCAAGACCAGGAGTGTTAACTCTTGTGTCTGAGCCAAAATTCCAACCTAAGCAGAATGTACTCATCTAAATTTCCCTTTTGGTTTCATTTGGACAAGGTATTCTTTGGTGTAGTGTTGCTGTGTACTGTTACAGCAGTTGCTGTGTTGGGAGCTTGGGAAGGTGCCTGTGTGGAAGAGGTTACATAAAAACTAGACTATTATAAGCTCAGAGAAACCCCAGAGTGTGATGATTAAAAAGAGAAAACGATTAGGGAAAACACATCAAAGAGTCTCAGTGAGAGTCCTAAAAGGAAAAATACTGATTATATTTGTTTTGATTTTTGTCTTACACCAAGTAAAAGCTGTGTGGTGTGTCCTGGGTCGCCACCCGAAGGGGTGTGTGCTTAAAGACAACAGAACCAGGCTCCAAGACTTCGATGTGGTTTATTTTGGTTGCAGGGCTGGGAAGATAAGATACAATTGTACCATATACCCGGCGATGCTATCACTCTGATGGATTATACTTCCCGGACACCCCTGACCACCTGGCTTACCCTCTGCTCGCTAATCTCTTTCTACCAGGCTAACTCTTAGCTTGCTGACCTTTCAAGAAACTTCCAACCACGAGTTTTAAAACAGTCACAGAAGTGTTTTTCTTTCTCCAAATGTGCAGTTCTTCCCTCTGATGAAAGCAGTCAGGGGCGAGAGATGGGTGACATCGATTGCTAAAGCTGGCATGCGAGTGCACGTTCAATAAATTGTCAATCTTAGGGGCTAAAAATTGTTTAGAATTCCATTCTGGCTCCGGGAATAAGGGCAGACATTTATTGATAGTCCTGCTGTTCACACTCCACCAGATTCTAATACTGTTATTTTAGAGCAATGTTAGATTCATTTCTTAAAGTTTGTTAGACATGGTCTGCCCTGGGAACCATGTTAGAAAAGGTTTGAACTAATAAAATATGCAAAATATGGTTTTGGGGTTCTCCTTTAATGTGGAAAGAGGAAGAAAGGTTTTAGTTGGTTATAGCAAATCCATTAAGGGAACTGTTTACTTAATACTCTCACAGTTATTTTTTTTAATGTGTCTTTTCAGAGCTTTTCAGCTGGGTTTATTTCATATGGACTAACATGTTAAATACTGTTTTATATGGATACGTGTTTTTCAGTTCTTACTTTGACTTCAGTAGCTACAGTCATTTTCTTTCTGGCACATTGGTACAGTAGATCCCCAAAAGCTAAAGGAAAACCACCGAGCAGGACTTTGGAAATGGGGGAATATCAAATAGAATCCCTATAGATTTGGAATTTAGGCAGGAAGATTACCTCTGAGTGTATTTTTCATTAATATATCCCCCATATACAAACTGACATGCCATTAAGAATATTACAGATTCTTGTTTGATGTGGCTTCTGTACATTGTGGGACTTTTTTACTTGAGTGATTCAGCCATGCTAAGAAAATGGAAGGCAACAAAGTGTTTATACTGTCCTCCTGAGAATGTCATCTCTCTTCCCAAGGCCGTGTAGTACTCGTGTGCAACATAAAAACACATCCAATAGGTGTGAGTATCTGAGAATGACGGAAAAGGTGCCACTTGTCAGCTCAGGACTTCCAGCGCTTCCCTGCCTGCCTCGTGGGGATGATCCATTCGGACTTTTTCACACATCAGGAAAGCTGGTGGCAGTAGTGCGTGTGATCAAAAGTAACGGTAAAAAATGCAGGGTATAGAAACATCCTGTTTGTGCCAGTTGGGTGATACGGTGACTTTGCTGGTTATGCATTTTTGGCTTTGGCCAAAGTTTGGGTCCAAGCTGCTGAATAAATTGTCTTGTACTTTGTGCTCTTGTGTATAAATAAGAGATTGCTTGGAACAAACTGTTTTAGGTGAAAGATCCCTGCCTTTTCCTTATACCCTTCTGCCATCTTGATTTGGTGACGAGCCGTGAAATCCACCTGTTCTGGCCCATTTGGGACTCTGGGGAGAGTTGCTGAATGAGGCAGAGTGGGAAGAAGAACGGAGAATGGGTGCAGACAGCAACACGATCCTCCAGACCTTAAAGGCTAAGAGAATTTTTTCTATGTTTGGGATTCCTGTTCGTGTGTGTGAGGTAGATTGACTTTTTGTGCAGATCGGAAGTTTAACCTTTTTTCCTTTCTTAAAAGAAATATAAAAAGTCACTCTGTTTGTATTAATAATGGACCTACATTCATTTCGTTTTGATCTGATCATCACAAAACGTCAGCTCAGTTTGCAAAGCCAATACAAGTGGAATGGCAAGAGCAGCAGTGGCAAATACCTTTTTTTTTTTCCCTCCTTAATATCAAAGCTAAAAACGTGGTCTTGATTTATATTCAGGATTACTGATTCACATACTGTTAAAGCTATATAATAATACATCTAAAGCCCGGCACAGTTTATAAATACACAAAGCCTATGTAACTTAATAGTTATTTGTGCTGAATCTTTTTTTTTTTTTTTTTCCCCCTGTGTATTCTGTCCTACCTTTGTTACTCAGGGCACTAATGCTGCATTAATGTAAGCAGCGAACTGCTGCATTTATCTTCATTTTATTCTTCTAAGTCACAGCAACATGCTGGCCCGAAAGCCATTGTCTGCAGCAAACCTTCTTAAGTCTTCTAAGGGCACCCATCTGGATGGACTTTGTGGTTACAGAAGGGCTGATGCTCTAAGTATTCATTCCACTAATGGTCTCATTGATTTTTATTTACACTTTGCAGGTTGCAGAGTCACAGTTTGAGTAAGAATTGCGGAATATATGCTGAATTCAAGAATGACGGGCATATGTTAAACTCAGACAAGGTTTTTATACCTGTCTTTAGGCTGCTTCGTCAAAGTGGGGGCTCAGAAGTAGAGCGTTCAGTCTCCAGCGAAGCAGATGAGGAGTGCAGTTGGTAAGCACTGTTAAAAACCAGGTGCATACGTTTGAAAAGGTTGATCCAAATCACATTATTCTTAGTAGGGAAATGTCGTGACTTACCGAGATTAAACAAAGACCTGCTCAGAATCTTGTGACTTCAGCTCATAAATGGATTTCATCACTCATTACAGCTGCATAAACAAATGCATGTGGTATATATGCCTGTTTTGGTTTTGGAAGTTGTTGTTTTTAAAATCCCCTCAGAGTTTTTTTTTAATTGCTCCTAATGAGCCAGCGTTCCACAGTTCTGGAGCGATGCCGCGTGTACCTGAGCAGCACAGCGCAGTCATGGCTTTTAAGGGAATAGATTGCCTGCTTTTCTCCCTTCTCTGGCAGCTGAACCGCTTTGGCAAGCGAGTTACTTTAAAGGAGAAATTTATAATATGAAACCTGGTGTCAAAACTTTTATTCCTTTTATGAAAGCAGCCTTGCCCTAGTGCTCCTTTGGAGCTGTAGAAATGTAACCCCAGCCCAAGCAACAACCGGAGGAAGTCCTGTGCAGTGGCTGGGCTCGTTCTGAATCAGGTTGTCATGAATCTAGATGTTTTTCAGTTGTTTAATGTAATTTTTCATGTTGTCCGCGGCCTCATTTCTCCTGATGGGCCTCTCATAAAGAATCCTAGAAACGGGTGCCCTGTGATTATCCGTGGGTAATTAGTACTTCCCCCATGTTTTCTTGCCAATATGTTGCAAGTGGGATGTGGCAAAAGCTTTTGGTCTTCCTGCTGTCATGATGACCTGGAGGCACTAATGGCCGTAGTTTGTGATGTAGAGCAGACACTTAGCTGTGGATTTAAAAAGTAGCACAGATCGAAACTATCGAGCCCTTCTCGTGCCTCTAGGTTAAAACTTGTTGCTTTTAGTTAAACCCATGCTATTGCAGGCAGGCACTTGTCAGAGTTTAACCTCAAGAAACTGAGGTGGCAAAATCTGTGGGTATTTCTTTGAATTTCAGCGTGCCGTTTCACATTCAGAACTGCGAGGCTGTGTTATTCCTGGATGGATACGTCTCTCCTTTTAATGTGACACTGTAAATTATTTTTTTTAATCATATCTAAGGGAAAATCACTTTTGCCAAAGAAAAAAATTCAAGGACATTCCATTTTTGTTGCCGTTTTCTGAGAAAGATTTAAAAATGAATATTGTTGGGGAAAAAGTTGTACTTTTTCCCATTTTCTCACAGCCTGCTCTTGTTACTTCTGAAAACCAGAGGAGAAAACTCTCTCAGGAGAGTAAAAAGAGCAACAATACGGGACAGTTCATGGCCAGGGGTGCTTATACATATATCCTGTATACATGGATTTGGCCTGAAGTGGTTTAGTTTGTTTTGTTCCCTAGAAAAGTAAAACAGGTGATAAACCAAAATGTAACTTCGACTGAATGAAACTAAAATATTTTTGATTTCCTGTCAAGCAGCCTTTATTTTTAGGCAGCTGGGGAGGAGTCTTAATAGTGTGTGTTCTTAAAGCTTGCTTAAATTGCTGAGTGTCTGAGGCTTCGAGTGTCCTGCCCCTTCTGGTGAAGTCTTCAGAAAATCCTGTTGCTCGTTCCCTCTGAAAACCTGCCCTCCTATGTAGGTAGCTAAAATGATGCCTGACATTAGAGACTCGCACTCCAAAATGTTGCCTTGAACGCCTTAAAATGTCTCATTAAAATCAAGTACGGTTCACCCACAAACCATCTGGCTTTACAGATCGGAAAACGATCAATTAATTAATCTTTTCTGCTTCCTAATAAGACCTATTTGAAATGTTTGGAGGCTGGAGACTCCAGAGCTGTAGGTCTACAGGGAGCAGGAGCTGTGGCCAAGGGTCCCCCTGGCCGGCGGTGGGCCAAGCCTCACCGAGGAGCCCTGCCTGGCCTTACCTTGCTGGGCTGGCTGTGCAGCTCCCAGTACAGGACTGGGGAAATACCTGGCTTTCTCCTTATAAGGCCAGCGAGCTGCTGCGGGAGTCTTGTTCCTGCCCCAGCGCTTCCTGGCTCTGCTCAGCCACAATCCTAAAAAGGCAGTTCCCTGCTCCCGCTTCCCACAGCTGAGCTCCCCGGGGAGGCAGGCATTTTACTGACAGGGAGAGCTGTCCTTGTGGGTTTTGCCGTTGCTTCTCAAGGAAGCCGTTGTGTTTACGAGCACTGCTGGGGTTGTCCTCTCGTTTAGCGAATGAGCCTGGATGATGAGAAGTGCAATCGAGCGCGGTGTCTGAGCCTGCAAGGCTCTCCGCACAGGCACATTTCTGCGACGGTGTAGATCCCTCTAGGTCCCACGTAGGGACGGAGGTGCAACGTGTGAGCAGTTCAGAGCCGTCGTCTTGAAAGCATATTAGGTTATGGTTTTATAATAGAAAGTACTCAGCAGCAATATGAGCTCAAAGTAATTCACGTCCTTTTTCCTCCTTCCCCGGCTGCCATTCCTGCACTGCCTCTTTGCTTGCTCCGTTCTTTGTGGGGGCCGTGCTGTGCTCTTGGTTTGGTTTGTTCTGAAAGGCAGAAAAAGAGTTTTCTGCTCAGGTTTACGGTGTGGCTTCAGAAAAAGTTGCACTGGTGTAACCGAGCGAGCGGTGGATAGGAAAGCAGGGGGGAAAAACCCCCTTCGCTACTAATGCCCCTTGCTCCTCCTAACATCAAACCAAGGCTGGTACACTCTCCTCCTGAATAAAAACTCTTCAAATGCCGAATATTTTATTAGCTATTTTTACAGGTTTAATTGAAAATTTCTGAAGGATCTGATTATTGGCTTATTTATTTCACATGCCAAGTTCCAAGCTTAGTTACAGTCTGATAGATTTTTAAAGACAAATTCTTTACTGGAGCCAGGTTTTGAAAAGGCCTGAATATGCTAATTCAGAAGGGGTTTTACATGTTGTGGTTGGTTTTTTTTCTTTTTATTAAATCAACAAATCATTCCAGCTTAATTTGAAAAAAATAGAGGAGTGTTTTTCAAATTTAAGATCTGTGAAATTCTGGCATGTGCCGAGTGGTTGCACACTAATTGGAGAAAGAAGCTTAAAATGATTCTTTTTCAAGGGGGCTGTTTGGGAAAGGCCCTGGGTAGCGTGCTCTTTGGAGCGTGCAAGACATTGGGGTGCAGCTCTCAGAGGCTGAACATCTTGTACTGGGGCACAGCAGTTTGTCTCTTTAGAGCCACATACTTCCTTAGTTTATCAGGCTGCTCCTGGCAATTCTGTGCAACCTTTGGACTTTATGGCCTCTCTCAGGATGTAACACTGGTTCCCTAATATCTCTTCTCTCGTCTTTTGCCAAGTTTCCAGCAGGCGTTGGGGCCACGACAAGCGGGGTCACAGGTGTTGAAGGAAGTCAGCAGCACAAACAGCCATTATTACAAAACTGGATTCCACGGTTACAAGGATGAAATACTTTTTTTTTTTTTTTAATGAATCTGTCATACCGTCCCCATCGTCTCCTTTTCTGAGGTTAGGAGGTGTTCTCTAGCTCATTTTCCTTTTATACCAGTACTAGGTGTGTGCCTGTGGATTTAGTAGGTGGTACTTAACAGTACTGATGGTATAGATTTAAAAAAAAAGAGCTTATGCCATGCACTCGTTTAATGCACATTCTTAGCTGAGATCCATTTTGTATTTTCTAATTTTGTTTGTATCCTACTGGTTCCTTAAATACGTCTGTCATGTAAAACACTTTAAAACAAGTTATTTACGTGTTTGAATGGTATTAGAGGAGATCATTGGGAAGAAACAGAGGTCAGACTGTCAGGAAGAAGGTGATTAAAGAGAAACGTCTATCGGGCAATAAGGAAGAAGGTGATAGCAGCTCTGGCACGGTGAGGCAGGAGATGGCACGTCTGACCAACAGCTGTGGAATTTGGTAATTTAGGAGGAAAAACCATTTCCAGCTGTAAGATTTGGGCACTAGATATAGCAGAGGAACATTTACCAAAGTCTTGGTTGACAAAGGGATGCTCCTGCCTCTGCCAGACAACGTAGAGGGTTAGTCAGAAAAAAATTGTGTGGGAATGTGGGAAATATCACTCACTAAAGAAATTCTTCCCCTTAGCACTTTTGGCCAGCTGCTGGCAGTGGGCCCAACATACACCAAGTGACACATTTTGTACCCAGAGCTTTGGAGTGTTGTGTTGTGGGGAAGACACACACGTGACATGATAGTGGGGGACTGCCAGAAGCACAAGAGTTATCCTGAATTCAGAAAATACTCACATGTGGTTTGTAAAGCCAAAAGCAACTTTGCTGCAAAGTGTCCTGTCTTCTCTGCTGGGTCATTAAAGGAGACGAAACTGTCAAGGTCTTTTAGAAATAGTAGAAAAATTTTGAATTTTGTTGACTGTTAGAAAAGTTCTTTATATACGCAAAGCACTTGAATGCACCCAAACTACCATGTGAGTTACCAACCCCCATCCCCTGCTCAGTGGTGCCAATCTCAACCTCTGATTGCCTTGCCTTCCTGAGTCCAAACTGTAGCAGCTCTGCACGGGGCTCTCACTAGTCCTTGTTTATGTACAAATCCGTAGCAGAGCAACTCACTCAGCTTTAGTGATGGTAGTATTTTTAAGTAGAGTATTCCAACTGCATTCCTTTGTCTGGACACCATTCTAGTGAAAAGAAGGACATACTGTCCTTCCAGTATGTGAATTAAGTCGAATTGTAGAATCACATCTCAGGAAATAAACCTACCTACGTCAGGAGGTTCCATTGCTTTGACTCTACTGATAAAGCAGGGAAAACTTTTGAATCTTTTGAAGGTGAAATTCAGAAACGCTGGGACCATTTCAATCACAGAGGTGGTCTGAAGTCCCATTGCCTAATGGTTATCCTCGCGTTAGTCCCATGTGCAGTCTCAGTTCTTTGTTCATTCTCAAATCATCAATCTCCAGTTAATTCAGTGAGACTTGTTGTGGAAAAAGGTGACTAAAGGTATCTGAATTTGCCCTTTAACCATGTGAGGAATTCAACCACAGTTCTGATAACGCGGGTTAAAGCATACTTTAGAACAAGCTAACGTTGTTAAAACCATGCATATTAAATGTAATCTGTGTTTATAAATGGGACCATTATCAGGAAACGTCACTAAGAATCTAAGGAATCTTTAACAAATAGCTTATTACTTCCAGGGGTGGGCTCTGCAGGTAGTTTAGGTAAAGCTGACATTTTAGTGTTAGCATATTTGGTCAGTAAGCAAATACACTTTCACTGTAAGCGTATTTCAGTGTAACCAGCACAAGCTCCTGTGTTCTAAGCTGTCAATGTCATTGCCACTTGTGAAAATCAAACATACAGAATGTAGAGAATCGACCGCCACAGCTCAGCTTGCTTCTTGTTGCTCTTACATAGTGTGAGGGAAATCAGAACAGAGGAGTTAGCACTGGGAAGACATTTCTTGTTGATTGACTCCTAGTGGCCTGTGGATCGTATTCACTGATATTTCTAAGGCTGTTATTTCTCTTTCGCTAATTGTAAGTCCTTCTGTTTTAGTGCAAGACTCAAACTCTTCAATGCTTCCAGTAGACACCCTAAAGGCACGTGGACTAATTAAAGCCCTCAGTACCCTGAGCTGGCCTTGCTTTGAGCAGGAGGCTGAACGAGATGTCCTTCTGAGGTCCTTTCAAACAGGAATTATCCTATGATCTTGCAATTTGTAAAAATGATGAACACTATTTTTGTAACTCCCCTTGGGGTATCATACTTCGAACCTTTCTGAGATGGTCGCTTTTCAAAGAAGGCTGTGACAGCAGGCCTGTAACACTGTCACCTGCTTAATTGTAATCACGCGGTCAGTCCCACTGAGGTGGAATGGCAAGCAGATGGCATGTTAGCCTTTAAACATGGTTACTCAACCAAGCATGTCACGTCACACACAAGCTAGTGCAGGTCTGGGTGTTCAGTATGTCGCTGGAGCTGGACCACGTGTGTATTATCCACTTTCTGAAAAGATTTCACTAAGAATATTTGATCTGGTCTGCCAAAAACTTAGCGATGTATGATTAGGCTTTTTAAAATATGGCTTCGGGATTTATTTGGGCTGGGTCAGAAAGTACAGGATGTGATCTCCAGGCTTGTGAGATGGCTTCTCTGTGTTCTCCGTTCTTCCCTTGCCATTTGCAAGGCAGAGTAGTAAAATAGTGTCAGGGTGCTTAGTACAACTCATGGAGCCGGAGTTGTTTTCATGCACTCTAAGAGCAACATAGGATGATACTAAAAGAGTTTACCAAAGGGAAAGTGGCATTTTCTAGGGCTCTTATCACAAGTGGGTAGAGCCCAGCTTTTAGAGGTACTAACCAGAAACACCTTGAAGTGCTGGGCTGTGAACGACAGCAGAGCAGCAGTTGTTGTGCAAGCTGCTTGATTCTTGTGGTGAGGATGGGAACCTTAAAAGTTGGGTAGGGTAGACAGCAGGAAATGGGAGCCATTACAGCTGTCCCAAGGGAAGTGGTTCCACCCGTGAATCACAGTCCTGGTTTCGCCGTGCTGTGTGGGAGGGGCGTCCTGTCCCAGACGGATATTGCTGGCTTCTGGGACCTGGCAGGTCCAACTACTGCAGGGGTCAAAAGAGCAGGAGACTCAGTCCCACCAGCATCACTCCTCAGCAGCCCGCTCGCCATCGCTTGGGCAGCCGGAGCAGGGGAGCATTAGGATGCTCTGTGTGCTGCAGGAATTAAGTGATATGGTCCACTGCTGTTGAGATGAACAGAGAGTGACAAGGTCCTTTACTGAAGAGTTTGACCACATGCCTTGGGTTATCCCGTGGAGAACAAAACCTGCTACTGTGTAAGACAGCCCAGGTTGCCAAGTCTTGCCTTTTTTTCCCCTCCCACCCCAACCATGAGTCACACGGCTCTGGCAGAGGCTGGAGCCCGTCTCACGGTGGCACAGGAACCTCCTGCCCCGGCTCGTACTCCAACCTATCCTAGAGGAAACCCTCTGTGTAGGTTTCTGGGCCCTCTCTTGCTGTGTCAAAGAGCTGCCACACCCCAGTTTCTTCAGGCCTTCTTGTCAGGGCACCACAAACTTACTCATAACGGATACAGGCATCGAAACCAAGCAGCCCCTCCTCTGCTCCGTGTGCTCTGTGGCTCCTTGAGGCTTTCTCAGTGTTGGAAGGAACATGCCCCTTCACTTTGTTCTGTCTAGTCCAAAGGCTTCTGCAGGAGCTGTTTCCATCCCTTCTCAGGAAAAGGCAGAAATGAGAGAAATGCTGGTAGTTCAGGGTTGTTTTTCTTTATCCTTCCTAAGCCAAATAATGAGATAAATCCCCAAACCACTATTCACCCAGGGCTGTGTGGGTTTTCTGTAGCAGTACTGCCAATGACTCTACACTGGGAGCCCAAGTCAGCTCTTAGCATTGTGAGTGACAGTGAGCGTGACAGTGGATGGTGTGGAGAAGGGATGAGCTGTGTCTTCCACTCCTGTATCTTTCTGTCCTGATTAAGTGCATCTTCTTCCAGCTCTGATGCAGAGGTGTGCAGAGCTGTAGCACGGCTCACTCACCGATGAGCAGCTTGTTTAGAGGTTGCTATTGTTTGTAAATCATGGAGGAGAGAAAGGTAACATCTGAGTCCCCAAGGCTTCTGGTAATGTTGTGGCTCACCAGAGATCTTTCATCTCAGCCCTTATTTCTCGCTTAATCACGGAGCTGGAGGTACAGCAGCACCAATAACTTCAGGAACTTAGGTCTTTGATATAAATTTGAGTTAATTTTATGATGTTAGGAAGCTGATGCAATGGAATTTTTGTATCATGAGATGTCTTTACAGCAATAAAGTCTGTCATTAAATCACAATGGCCGTCCATGAAAGCGCTTGCAGTTTTGGACCAAAGGTGGCACTTATCTAGTAAAGTTAACAAGGGAGTGAAAGTGTCTAGACCTGATAGGAGTGACCTAGAGCAGGTCTATTGGTCTTTTGTGGCTGGACTTTGGCTTTGTCTGCTCATATGTCAGCTTAGCCAGATGTAAACTATTTCTATTAGAGAAGCTAAGTGTTCATGTTAAAGTAGCTTGTGGCCTGAAACAATAACCCCTACTAAGGGCCTGAGTTTATTAGGTCCATAATTAGCTTATGAGGCATACAGCTCTGCCTGTGTAGGCTTTGGAACTTCATGTTCCATCTGACTTGCATCCAGTGAGTTCAGTTTAGTTTTAAAAGACAGTTTGTGTATACCATGAGGGGGTTGTAAAAAGCCTTTTTAAAGAAACAAAGCGGGAAAACTCGCGTAGGAAGTTTCAGGCTATGCGAAAGGAAAGAAGGTATGAATGTACCTCTTCCACAGAAGTTAGGTTTAGCCGAAGGGCCACTCTCATTCATGGAAAGCAAGCTGGTCTGAAGGAGCTGCGTGGTTCAGGAGAAAGCCCTCACGTCTGCCTGGATCCTGTATCCTCACAGAGGACCTAATATAACCCAGAGAATCTGCTAGAGCTGTAAGGAGCAAGACGAGGTGATCTGCACACTGTTAATTTCTGGGTTTTGAAGAGCAGCTTTGCACATACTTGTAAACTCCCGTTGGTCTGCTTTTCTGTGTTTTCATGATCATATAGCCCATCAAGGTTCCACAGTGACCTGGGCTCCTTCTCCAGCTGGGGTTACAGGGAAGAGTGCATGCAAGTTACAGGGGAAGCATCAGGGTCAACAGAAAGCCCTTGGGTGGAACAATTGGACTCTAATTCTCAGGAAGGAGCACTGGTAAGAGGATCCACACTGTGTGCTTAGGAAAGCCAAACTAGGTTGATGCTTGGACTTACTCCAGAGAGGCTCACCAGACATCGTGCCGTGTGGGTTTGGGAGTCGATGACTTGTTCAAATCGGGAAGGACAATCAGATCTGTTGTCTGGAGACAGTGGTCATCTCTGCTTTCACCAGCACCTCCGAACAGTGCTTTCAGGTGAACTCCCCACCTGCCTGTAACCTGGGGTAAGAGAAGACAGGCACAGAGTAGGGTCTTAAGGGTAGGAAGATTAAGAGTCTGACAGGGAGCTAGAAAGCGTGGAAGGGATTTCAAGGGTGGGTGTGCAGTACCTTCTGAAAGGTAGAATACTTGCAAAAATTGGATCTATTCAGATGGAAACTGTTTCTTTTAGGGACAGCTGATAAAAATTTCTCAAGTCAAATACAAATTTTACTTTAAAAAGTGTCAAGCAATTCTTCCTTTTTAGGGTAGACTGAAAGCAACTCAATGCTCTGAGTATCCCTCAGTAACTGCTGTGTCTGCAGCTACTGTGTGTAGCTACAACTTCTTGGAAGTTTGTCCTTTGTGAGAAAAGGGGGACACGTTTTAATTTCTGCATAATAAAACAGTCTTCCCAAAGTCCTGGTAAGCGATGTACCTGAACACAAACCCCACCAATCTTACCAGTTATTTTGTATTTGTTATTTTATGGTTTTGTTTAAAATAGTCACTACGGTCAGGAGGGGAAGGGAAATCGCTTGCTACCATGTTTTAGTTATTTTTAATGTAACACTACCCCTCATTCCTGGCATGAGGTGACAGGTGGATGCGGATGGAGCACTGGGAAACTGGAGGGTTAGGTCAGGCCACTGACCCCAGGAACTGAACAAGAACTAGGGCTAAGAATCTTGGTGAACCTTCAGTTAGATATTCAGGCTAATGAAAGAGAGACTTAACCTGAAAGACATCCTCTTCCTGGTGGTTTCTTGTACTCCTGGCTGCCAAGGCTTCTGTTGTTATGTGCGCAGGTCTGCAACAACAGCCCTAACGAAGGCAGCATATACAGCTCAGCAATCTGTCCAGTATCACTGGAGCTTTAGAGGGCACATGGCCTGAATTAGAATTTCTGAATAACCTCTACATTTGGGGCAAATGCTCCAAGGTTTTAATCCTTCTGTTAGTGTAATGAGCTGGAAAAGCTTTAGGTTGATATCCAAACAGCACCTTAAAAAACAACTAATGTTTTTGTCGTTACCTTGACGGGTAGACTGAACTCAACTTTGATTATTGCAACACAGAAGTGTGCTCAGCCAGACAGCGTGTACGTTGTGCTTTATCTTCCAAAAGAATTTTTACAGTCTCTAGTTATAAGCTTCAAAAATAGTATAGGTTTCTAACCGAAAGACTGGCAGATATTCAGCTGTTAGGGATGAAAGCAAGGTTTAAGGACAGCTGTTAATTTTCATATACAGCAGTGCTGAAGAGCGAGGCGTTGTAGTTGGCTTTTAAGGATACCAGCACCCTAAGAAATTGTTTCTATCTCTTCTGCCTATTCTTGGTAACTCTTTGTAATGCTTCCAGTGACTACAATGATACACTTAGATACAAGAGCTGATCTACTGAAGCCTTACCCTAGAAATGAACTCCACTAATCAACCGCTCATGACTCCAACAGATGTTTCTGTTTTTCAGACAATTGGAACCGCATGTTCTACTATATTTTAGAATTTTTTTCCCTTCTTTTCGTACTAGCAGCAAAAGCCCCATTACACAAGTGAGCTTCAAAACCTTGTCACATGATACCAGGAACAAATTGTTAAGCCAGTCAGCAAAGTTCGGGTTTGAAGTGGTGGTCCACTGAAGGCAACTGGGTCTTAGGAGCCCGAGGAGTGTTTTATGGAACTACCATGCTGTGGTTTTGTTGTAAACACCAAGACTCAGCCTCTTGTATGAAATTTGGAAATGTCAGATGAACTCAGACCACAACTTTTTTTTCAAAGACTGAATCGCTTTAGGATGTGCAGATAAAGTTAAGTGATACTTTTGAGGATATGAGTATTGAAACCACAGAAAAGGGATGAGAATTGTTTACATGATGTTGTTATATAAGGACCTCCTGCGGCAGGTCAAAATCGGTGGATTTTCAGACATGGTAGGAATACAGATGTGGATAATTTACTTTTTAGTTTGATTTGTTTAGTCTGTTGCATTTAACTTACCATTCCAGGTTTTCCTGATTGATAAGTGACAGTTGGATCCTTGATCAATCTGGATACCTTTGTACGATTTGGGCAGAAGGAAAGCTAATGGGGGTAGAAAGGATGATATATTCTCCCTGCACAAAGATGCAGCAAACTCCACTGCCAACAAACTCAGAACTACTTAGTGGAAAGGAAGCACCTGCTAAAAGAGTACAACGGAGGCATCACAAATTGTAGGTGCTGGAGACAGACTTCTTTGGGATTGAAGCAACTCATTTGCAAACCATTTTTCTGTTAGCAGTGAGCAATTAACCATGAACTTTCCCCTAGCCACAGCTCACCCGTGCTGGATTGATTTAGGAACCATGGCTAAATAGGCACGACCAGCAAGTTCATCAGTAGTGACACTTAGTTATCCAAGCAGGATCCAGACCAAGTGTGGGATACCATAACCAGAACTGGTTGTTTCAGGCTTTCCCAAAGTAAATATGTTTATTTACTGCCATTGCTGGACTTGATTGTCATGATAAGGACAAAGAACAGTGTGATTTGCAAGATGTTTCATTAAGTGAACAGAAAAAGGTGAGAGTGAGGGTAGAGAGGGACATTCCTGCCTCTGTAGCCACTATAAGGATCTGAGGTACTTCTGAAACATTTCTCAGCTGATAAAGATTTAATGAGTTAAGAATACGGCCAATAATATGCGTTGAGCATGTTCATAGTTGTTTTCAAGCTGGTGATACGCTCTCTTTTTTGAACATCATGTTCCTTCCTGCTGTTTTAAAGCCAAACTCTAACCTCCTGGTACAGCTTGAATGTATCTGATGCAACTTGAACTTGGGTTGAAGGTCTGGAGTACAGAAAGGTTTCTGTCTGCGTAGAGATGCTGCAGGTTTTTACGGCTGTGGATGAGATTTCTTCTTTGCTCCTTGTGCTTTCTGTGTAGAGAAGGAAACTGAGAATCCAATAAAAGATGGGCAACAGAAAGCCGGTGGATGATCCTCATTAGAAGATGTGCACAGAGTGATGGGAGTGGGAGACAAGGAATCGTTAGATGAAAGAATCCTCTAAGCTAAGGGATGACAGGACTTCCAGCAGAGCTTGATTACAAGTGCTGAAGCTGGCTGACAAGCAATGGAGAGGAGAGGGAGAGTATTGATTTGAAACTTTGGCAAGTGCCTTTTGCAACTGAGAGAAGAATTATTTTGGAGGAATGAAGGAACAGGAGGTGGACTGAGCAGAGTCTGACATGAACCTGGAGGAGGAGAAATCCGATGTTGTTGCAAATGGTGGGCCCAGTGATATTAGAAATAAAAGGAAGAGGTGGGAGGTGGGAGACAGAGTGGGCAGTACTGAAAAAGACAAAGCTGGGCAAAGAATGGATTTGAGTTCTTTTAAGCTGGCAGAAATTAAAACAAGCGCAAGCATGTGCTGTAGAGAGAAAATAAGCTGTGGAGGAAAAGAAAAGGTGTAAGGGTGAACAAAAAGAAAACAAGGTTGATTTGTGGATGAGTGGAGAGGCTAGAGGGAAAGCAGATAAGAGGTTTCATTCTGGGATGTGAGAGGGCTTTACTGGCAGAGAAGAAAGAGAACACATCGTGCATTATCAGTTTATCTCTTGGAAGTGATAAGCCAGGTCCAATGCAGGGAGAGAAGTGGGGACGGAAGAAAGAGAGTCTTTGGGCAGCAGCAGTTTTGAAGGCTGGTCAAAGTAGCTGAAAAGATTGCTAAGATCGTGAATGTGGGTTAGAGCTAAACTAGAGCTGGATTTCTAGAGAGGTGGCAGAACAGAAAGGGATGGAAATCAGTCTTCAGGGGTAGACTTCCACCAGGAAATTTCCTCTGCGAAGGCAGAGGAGGCAAGTATGGGAAAAGAAAGAAAAGGGTTAATGGAGAAGAATAAACCGTGGAGAGAATCAAGCTTGTTGATGAGAGAAGGGGAGGATAAGAGTAGGGGGAAAGATTGAAGCTGGTCACTAATGCTCATGGGAAGAGCAGATGTGAGATCACTGTCAAGCAATGCTGGAAAAGACCTAGGCAATGACTGAACTTGGAAGCTCAGCAGCAGAGCAGTGGAAGGTACAAAAAGTTTTCTTTTCCAAGAGCTGCTTCTCGGAGTGGCCTGCTAGTTGGTGGTAGAGCTGGTGCAGAGCCCACTGAAATAAATGTGGAGACTCCCGGAGGCTGTGATCAATGTTCTACCTTTCAAAGTATCTAGAGAAGGTAGCTTGCTGCCGTGTTAACCTTACCTTTGAAAACAGACCTGGGGTGAATACAGAGACCAAAAGTCTGAGTGGCCAGTGAGAATAATTTCAAGTGGTTCCTCAGACTCAAGATATCTTGGTTCAAGTAGTTCCCACACATACTGAACAGAACATGAACAGAGATGAGAGTGAAGATCCATGGTCAGCTTAACGGTAGCAGTTCCCATTCCCATTCTGGGGCAAGAGCAGTCAGTAAACCAAAGCCAGCTTTGCCTGTAACCCTAATTAGGGAGCTCCCATAGATTTTTGGAGGGGTGCAAGAAAACTGTTACCATCAGCCCTGCTTCCAGCCTTGTGGCCGGGAAGATGGACACACTCCTCCTTCCGGGAAGGATTTCCAAAAGTCTTAAATCTGCTGTAGTGGTGACTCATAGTAATCTGGTTTGTGTCTAAAGCACATGACCTGGGCAAACGGGTCCCGTTGGGAGGGCGGTGATGGGAGATTGCTCCGTCAGTAGCCGCTCAAAGCGGTGGCTTCTGTGGGCTCCCCGGGAGAGTTCTGTCCCGGGGGGTTCTCGGTCTGGCACCTCGCACTGCCGCGTTCATGCGCTCGCTCACATACACCCAGTGCCATCCATGAGTAGTCATCTGCCGGTTGCATGCCCACGGAGCACATCAGGAAGGAAACGGCTCGTCTCTCAAAGTCAGGAGTATTCCAAAAAAAAAAAAAAAGCGAGAGAGAGGGGAGGAAAAAAAAAAAAAAGAGGCAGCAAACAGCAGGCAGCTTGTGTCTTGTACCGATTCCTCCCGGTCTGAAGGAATCCTTGGCCCCATGATTCATGCTGAGGTGGCCGCTCCATCCGGCAGCAGCCACCCACTTTTAACTGGGTGCCGGCTCTGCCGCTGCTGGCACCGGAGCCTGCAGCGTTTCAGGATTCTTTTGTTACTCAGGGCACTGGCACTTCCTTTGGCATTTGTCAGCCTCCAGGAAGGCTTGTGTCTGAGTAGGGGCTTTTCTTTTTTTTTTTCGTTTTGTTTTGTTATTATTTTGTTCTTTTACACACTTGGAACCTGAAGGTTTGATTCAGAATCTTCCTCGCTCTCCGCTTCCTGTAGGTTGAAGTCTGTTTTCTGATGATTAGCCAATGCCGGCTGCTCTGGCAATGAAGATGTCTCAAATCAATCCTATCCTGTCTGGCTTTCCAGGAAGAGAGCCGCCCCTCCCCTCGCTCCCCACAAGGCCTGTCATCCGAGATTGAAATTTATCAGAGCTGCTGCGAGCAGGAAATTAGCTCCTTTACAACTTGTTCTCCACTGCTTCTCATTCCTTTTATTGTTTTAACATTTTCCAGAAAATAAGGCAGAAAACAAACCTGCTTCCTCTTTAGAAGAGCTGCGCTGTTAACCTGTGAGATGCGTATTTCCCTGGCAGGCTGCTGCTTATCTTTATAGTAGAACCACAAGATTCAAATCAGCTAAAGTTGAACTGAGATAATGAATAAAACACTGGAAAACATTTAGTCATCCTATAGCATCCTGAAGATAAGGATTTCTACGTATAAGCATCAAAGCTGTAATGAACACCAAGGGAGGGACAGGCTCAGGAAAAATGGAGTGAAGAGTGCTGCCTACAGACGTAGGAACTTGCCTCTGAGGAACGTGCCTGGGTGCCTGGGTCTTCAACATCTATGTTAACTTGGCTTGACTTTCCTGGAGAGCTGAGCAACTGCTACTTCCATGCCTGCAAAACTCACCTTAGAATTGCATCCGGGTACCAGAAAAGTGGGGTTTGGTTATTTTATAACTGACTTTAAATATGGTTATATTCATGTTTTCTATGTGTCTTTCCAACAGCAACACTGGAGGATTATCTTTTTTTTAGCTATGCAGAAGGAAGGCACTCTCTTAATTAGTATCAGACTTTTTTGGTGTTATTCAGCATTAAAAATAAACCTCTGCCTTTGCCAGAAGTAAATTTGGCAATTGTGTGCTCCCTGCTGCAGGAAAACAATGTCTCTCTTTAGAGCTCAGAACCAAGCTTTGGTAACGACATGAGGCCCAATGTCCATTGATCTCAATGGAAAACCTATTATTAGAAAGATCCCTGTGACCACATCCTGCCATCATTTTGTACTGAGAACCACCACTGAGGTCAGCAGGATTTTTGTGCAAATATTTACAGCAGGATATGGCCCACTTCAGGGTATCCTGAGGGTTGACAAGCCTTCAGTTGAATTGTTCCTTCTTCATGTTGATCCTATCAGCCCACTAAAATCTGATCCATGAACAATTCAAAATCCCACCATCCAAGCTGGTGTTGACTGAAACCAAGTAACTCAGTTCGTGCAGCTTGAACACAGGCATGAGGCAAGATGCTGGCGTTGCACAACGTCCTGACTGATGAGGCTGTGCCTTGGACACTGAGGGGGTTGTACCCTTCTGACTTCTCAAGGAAGCAGCAAGGAGTAAATGGCACGGTGCTGTGACAGACCTGTGGCTTCGGCAAGTGAAAACTGTTGTTAATTGAGCAACTCAAGATTTGTTCTCAGCAAATGCTTTGCATATGTGACTAGTGCAGCTAATTTCCTGCTTGCCAAATTCAGTTCTATCAACACTTATTGGAACCACGAGCTCGGAGAGCAGAGGGAATGCTCTCTCCTTTATCCTTTTGATATGGGGAATAAATGAATTCTTTTCAGCTTACTGTACATCCGTATTTTCACTGGACGGCAGAAATCTGTGTCACTGACTCATTGTTTGATCTCGAGTAAATCATCTAATCCTGTCTATCCCAGTACCCTCGTGTGCATAAATAATGTAATGACTCTCATCTGGCTTTACAAGCTGTTAGAATAACTTGGGTTTATATCGTTTTAGCTTTACTTTAGTCTTTTCCACAATGTTTTGTTGGTGAAAGGGTGGAAGAAGGAGGCTCTTACCCAACTCAAAGCCAAAAGGTTTCTTATCCCTGGCTGGGTGCTGAAATAATCTGTATTCACAGGTTTTTATAATTTGCATAAATCATAACATTTTAGTAAAGTGTTTCTCGTACCTGTAGGGCCAGGCTTTAAATCTATACGAATTTGACACTGCAGCAGTTTCTATGATAAAATGATAACCTGGCATTTTCAGCAATTGCTGTTGGAGCCCGACTGAGCTTTTCGAAGGTGAGAACATACCTGTGCTGTGAGCCCAAGTTACATCCTTCCAAACTCTGTACACGGATTTCCTGAAAAAGGTAAAATAGGCACAACGATGAATTGATGCTCACCTGGGAGAGGAGTGACACTATTGCCTAGTTCATATGAAGAGTGTATTTCAGATGGAAGCCTAAAAAATTACAAAAGAAATGGAAAGCTTCATCGTTTCCCTGTGTATCAACAGCTATAAAGAGGAAAAACCCCAAACCAACCCCAAAACCTAAAAAAAATCCCCAAACCCCAGATGTGACCTGAGAAGATGAATGGGCCATTCCACAACAGCAGGCCTGCAAGACATTTCTGTCTCTAGACCACTGCACAAAATGATTCTTTGCATTATACTCTGCATCCTGAGGTCCAGGACTAACACGTGGTTAGTGGCCTCCTCCCCTTCCTGTAGTTATATGCCTAAAGAAAATGTCACTCTAATGCTGGGAAAAAAATGCCTTGCTAATAACAGAACTTCAGGTACAAATGTTTCAAAGAAACTGGCCTCTTGGAAACCTTCTTCACTCAGATAAAACTTCTGGAGGGAAGAGACTGTGGGATCTGAAGATCTGAGAGTACAGGGGATGGGTGATGCTCTCAATAAGAGCACTTCTGAGGCATGTGGGAAAAAAAAGCTTTGTGTCTCTGCTTTTTTTTTTTTTCTTTTTACCTGACTTTTCTCTTTGGCGTTGGTGCAAAAAGATCTACTTTTCAATTTCAGCGTTATCCCAATGCAAGAATAAAACGAAATACTAAAACCTGAGAAATGGTTGCGAAATGGAATTCTTATTTTCCAGCCAGTTCTGGGCCAGAGCAACCCTTTGTGGAGGGCTGGAGAGAGGTTTCCTCTGGAACAGGAAAAGTGTAACCCTGCTACTGCCCCTTACTCAGAGGTGTCTGGCTCCCCGATGGAGCTCGTTGCGAAGCAGTTTCCACTCGATCCCACACAGCAACCGTAGCAAGGCAGTGAGTGCGCTACTGGAGACAGCTTTGTGGTTAATGTGCTGAATCGGGACTCAGGCTGGGTTCAGTTCTGGCTTGCCCAGAGATTTCTTAGTTAGTCTTGAGCAACACATTTAATCTCTCTGTGCTTCAGTTTCCTATCCGTGAGAGTTATCCTGCGTGAGGCATCACCAAACTGCTTTCGGTACAGATGTGATACTCATTTAGTACAACCTGTTCAACAAGCTAACCATTTTAAGGTTAGTTTAAACTTCTTTGGAATAGGTTTAAGCTAAACCGACGTAGCTAATTTTTGACTCAGAGTACAGATTTTGCACAGGTTCACCTAAAAATCTGATTGAAGCAAGATAATAAAGCTGAAAGGTCCATGTGCACGTCCTTGAAATTAAAGAACATTTTTTCCTCTAGACCTTGTCTGGAGGGTCAGAAACTACCTTTCATCTGGCTCCCTACAGAAGTGATGAAATAATTTCTAGGCAATCCTGGAGGTGTGAGTCTACCAACAACCCTATTAGTGGGGGCCCTTATTCTCTGGGCTCCCCCACCTGAAAAGGTCCTGTATTCATATGTACTTTGTAAGGAAAACGAGATACTCAGACTTCAGGATGGGCACAAAACCTTAGGATCGAAGTTTCTTACAAGGCTTTAGTAGAAAATGAGGAAAACATGCAGTGAGAGAAGCCTTCACATTGGGCTCCCATCATTGCAGAGGCTAAAACAGTAGGAAGCTCCAAATTCTGTGATTTTCTTTCTGCCCTTTGAATGAAAATGTGCCGGTTCAGCCCGCGCAAAGAAGTCACATCACTGAAACGAAAGGGAATCTTTTAACTGCTTCCTTCTATTGTCTTGTCTTACTATCTGCTTTGCCACCAATGTTCTTTTTTTTTGTTGGAATTAACACCCTGGGTTTTTGTTCCCGGGAATAATAATAGCAATAATAGAAAATTACTACTTTGCAAATAATTCTGGAAAGTACATTCGGAAATCTTGAGGAGTGAAAATAGCTGCGGTGGATGATAGTTGCTAATAGCAATGAAAATGTTTGGCTTAAGGTATAAAAAAAAAAAAGCATGTCAGAGATGCTGAAATTTCATCTGGCTAGATACAGGCGTAGACTGAGCGCGTGATCTCCTCATGCACGGGGAGGATAGAGGGGAGATTGTGAATACCCCAAAGTCCTGGCCTGCCTTTGTAGAGTTCTCCTTACCACAGGCACTAAGTGTTCTTTAATGCAAGTCAAGCACTCCAAATGAGGAAAGAGAAAGAAATTAGTCTGAACAGGAAGCTTCAAATATTCTAAGACTAATTGAGTTTAGATAATTAAGGGGTTTTAGAGCAGTAATTCAGAGGAGAATGGGAGGGGAGGACAGTTTAATTGAGATTGCCTGTCCATCTGTGAATTCTCCATGCAGCCTTCTGTGGCATGTCCTGGTTGTCATTCGTTCTGACCTAAAGGAGTTGATGTCGTTCAGATTGACCTTATTAGTTAGCACACTGCAGGCTTCCCCTGCGTTTCGGAGCTATTCGCGTGCTGCCTCTGGTGTGACAGTTGTCTGTGTTGTCCTTGACTGGAGGAAATGCCCTGCCCTGGCACGTCTGCCCTTTTGAGACCTCATCGTATGCTCTGGGGTCACGCCAGGAGTTGGGGGGGTGAGGAGCAGGGTTTGAATGCTGCTTTGTAGTTCCACAGAGGCCATTCCATGCATATTGGAGCTAAGTCTTCATCTCTGCTACAGCCAAAATTGGAATTAAACCCCAAACTTCTGCTGCTAGGAGCGAGCTGATGGTGATAATAAACCTGGCTGGTTCAGTAGGTGAGAGGAGATGGCAGCCAAGCCTCATAGCTTGCCAAGGGAAAAGGTTCTCAATAGTTCTGCAGTGACTGCTACTAAGAAAACAACCTTTTTTGAAGGATGTCATCATACATTCTGCATCTCAGGAGCAAACATGCCTATGTGAGCTTCAGTGCAGCACCATGGATCCCCTCCTGCTCTGCAGCTCCCGGAGCAGATGCAAGGGGTTGACACCTGCTGCCTTTAACGGACACGAGTGTGACAGAGAGATGCCCACAGCAGCGTGGCTTGTGGGTGGGCAAAATCTGGACACAACGGGCAGGGAGCGGATGAACAAGACTGTCCTGCGGTGCCGGAGATGTGCTGGTTGTTGAGGATGGTGCTGAAGAGCTCACAGCCATTGACTCAGCTACTATCTGACGGCGTGGGCACAGCCGGGGTGCTCTGAATTTTGATTTAGTACTGAATAAATGAGAAATCTGATGCTAGAGCTGCGTCCTACTCAACCATCCCTCTTTTAGGCTATGTCCACCCCGTGGGCAAGTGGCGTGAATTCCGATTTTATGCTGACTGGTGCCCATAGACACTCTGGTGATTTAAACAGGGCTGGCCCAGCATCATGCCAAGTGTAATCGAGATCAAAGTGCTGTTAAAACTGCAGCAGATCAGGTTTCTTAATTTAGAAGGAAGCCAGCAGATATTGAGAGAAAGGGCTTGAAGCCTCGACGAGCGCTGACAAACTGGAGTGCGCTTCTTGGGCTGTGTTTGTAAATACAAGCAACTTGAGTTGGCGCTCTGCAGCCTGTCCTCTCACCATAAGGACCTCAGAGAAAATAATAAAGGCATCTGGATGTGAATTGTCCAGGGATTTCTTCTTGTCTCCTTCTGCTCTTCTGCAAGCATTGCAGCAGAGGAGTTGCAGCGAAGCACAAGGGGCCCTTTTCTGACAGACCATCCCGCTTGCCCCAGGAGTCTGCTCATCAAAACCGAGGAAACAAGCTCTAGGATGTTTTCATGGGGCAAATGCTCTGTACTAACCTGCTATCATCAGGTGTTTTCCTAGTGATTGTCATTGTTACTGCTCCTCGGGGGCTAGTCGGATATGGGAAAGTGGAATAAATAATCAAAGGGGATGTTCCTAGCTGCTAATTTTCAGTCAGATTTGATACTGGTCCAAGATTTAACACTTCCTTTCTCTGCCAACCACATACTAAAAATAACATATTTTCAGGATGTTGGAGACCGCTAGAAACCTGTGGTATTTGGCACTTGAATAGTGCCTTTCGTCTGGAGATCTCAAAGCAAAACGCTGGAGTCTCACCGCGTCTCCTTGGAATTGGGAGAATTTTGGACATTTTTGGAGCTGTTTGAGATGTAGGTAAACAGGAGACAAAATGTCAGAATGGCTCAAAATGTCTGAATTTCCTTGTTGAGCGACATCTTACTTAGAAAAAGCACCTTTTCCTTGGTAGGTCTTCTGTCTGTGCCTCAGAGCATGGTTTGGGTGGGTTTGTTTTGGGTTTTTTTTGTTTTCCTTCTCTGTACTTGATTCTTCTCTTTGATCTTAGTCATTGCTAACATAGAGATGGTGGAAGCAACTGAAAAAATATAAGCACTGTTTGGCTGGAAGAAGACCAGAAGATTAGGTCTGTTTGTGTAGATCGCTCGTAATGTCACTGAGACTCAGGAGGATTCCTTGTGTGTTTTGTAGGCTCTGTTCTGCCCGGAGTGTAACGTGTCAGATGGGTCTTCTCAGGCCTTGGGAAAGCAGCTGCTTGTTCTCTGTTGGGAAAACAATACATAGGTGGTTGGCTTCAGCCAGAAGTCCAGTAAAAGAGCTTAAATAAAGACCAATCTGAAAGGCAGGCTGAGAGCAAGACCCAAGTTCCCCAAGGAAATGGGATTTATTTGGATTCTGAGCAGCCACGTGCTTTTCTCCCAAGACTCAAAGTACCTGCAGATCCTCTTCCCTCCCAAGGTGAAGCACAACTAATAATTTCTTGTGTTGATAGTTTTGATTGCTCTGTTCATTTGATACTTCTCTTAAGTCTCTCAAAGCATCTGTAATTTAATCAAGCTGGCAGTGATAGTCACTTCCCTGGAAAACAGCAAGAGCCTTCATCCCGTGGTGCTGGTGCACACAGCTGGCCATCAGGGCCATGTGCAGTTGCTGAGAGCAAAGCAGATCCTGCCAGGAATCACGGTCTGTAGCAGCTCATGCATCGGTCAACGTTCATGTTGTGGCACCTCTCACAAACCAGGAATTACTGCGGGTACTGGGCTGTTTTCATTACTGGGAAGGAGTTGTCCTTACTCTTTGATGTTGGTGATGTGATGGCATGGAGATAACTACAAAAGCGTCCTTACTGTGAGCAAGCGTTGGGTTGTTTATTTGGCATAAAGAATGAACTCACCTGCCCGATGAGAGATTTAAGTGTTAGGGAATTGTCAAAACTGCCCACAATTACTTGATCTGCCAAATCTCAGGGAAGTTACTTCCACCCTGCTTGGGGAAGCTGGTTTTGTTAGGTTTCAGCAGGATGGCTGTACTCTATTGTCCACCTGACTACACTGAACCAACGCGTTAGCTTCTGCTTGCCTTGTCTCACCCTGTCCTGACAGATGTGAAGGAGCGCAGGTGCATCATAGATTTTTTTCCCTCCAGAATTGATGATAAGGTACAAGTATCGGGTCTGGGCAGAGATATTTCATGCCTGACTGTTGCATCATGCTTAGTGACCTTCAAACTCTTGCTTGTGTGGAGACTGTGGGGACCTTTTGATTTACAGCACTGCTATTTAAGGGGTTGTACACCTTGGCAGGGGCCAAATTACTATTTCGGTTCAAGTCTGTGGGTGATGAGTGAAGAGACACATTTTGCACTCCTGTCACACTGCTGAGAGATTTATTTATTTTTGAACGTTAAAAATTTCATTTGAAGTAAAAAAAAAGATTTTTTTTCTTTTGCCTAAAGAAGAAAATGCCTTGATGAAACATTTCTGGGTCTCTTTACTTCTCACTCCTCAGAGGTTGTTTCCTCGAGGAATCTCTGTCCTAGCTTTTCCTCCAGCTTCTGATTGTTCTGGGCCTTTCTCTCCATGTTAGTCATTTCTGGCTCTTGCTTGGGTTTCTTCTCCACTTGAAAAAAAAAATCTTTCCTTTGCCTCTTGACTCTCTTTTCCCTTGGCAGGAGACAAAAGGGAGGTACTGCTTGTGGAAAGTAACCGCTTTCAGACCTGTGAACACAACGTGAGGCTGAGAGAATCAGATGTTCTCCAGACCTGGAGATGCTGTGCCTGATGGAGAGATGGAGAGATAGTAGATGTTTGGGGGATTCCTGCATTGCTTCTGGCTGGAGGAGCAGAAGTGAAAGACAAGACAGCTGTAGTGGGGAGCAGAATTCATTCCCCGTCTCTCTGTCTACACTCTCTGGCCTTCTCGGACAACAAGCAAGCAGGTGCCTGTCGGCTGAATTGCAGTGGCTATTGCACAAGAAACTGTAGGCTGGTGGAAAGACTCCAGGGAGCCAGCTTCAGCCTACGGACAGTAGGTTTGACTCCCTTAGTCTAGACACTCTCACGGGGATTACGTCAACAATAATTTGTCAGTCTCTATTTATTTTCCAGTGGCATGGTTAGTATTTACTAGTGCTGAGATTCTCCTTAGACTCTCCCATGGCCTATCGTAGAGGATTCACTGCTAGCGCAGTGGCTAAGGCCACAATTTCCATGGCTTTTTTAATAATATCAGTGATACTTAGGAGAAGAAAAGGTGTAGAATGTACCTAAACATTCACATCCCACTGAGAGACGAGAACATCCTTCATGTGTTTTGAGAATCTCCACTTCCAGCTGATGGTCCAAGTGCATCAGAGATTTTAATAAGAATTGTACATATTCAAATACGTACGTCAGGTTTGGGAATCAGGTACGAGCATACATTGCTGTCAGATCAGGAAAAAATTCCTTCAGTCTCAACACCGCTGCTGAAACGGGTGTCTTGGTTCCAGTTTTTACACAATATACCTACTACTCTCAGGTACAGTAACGAGCAAGATAACACACGGTCCCTGGGGAATGTGGATGCAGCCCAACTTTAAATTAATTTAGTTTAGGTACCTCACGTAAGAGGGCACTGTCTCTGGGTTCTCTATAGAGTTAATGAACAGGTGACTCTGAGCTGCCTTTTGCAGAAGCTTTTCAAGTAAACTGCTTTGGTCACCCTCTGGAAGAGTGTTCCTCTTCCTATGGACTGGAGAGGAGGTCTGTATTAGGTAGAATAAAATATTAAAATAAAGCTGTGTGAATAAGCTGCCTTTTTACTTCCTTCTTCACAACTAGGATTAGAAGTTCAAGTGCTGACAACGTTTTACACCCTAACTTCTGGACTCCATTCCCTTCAATGACATTATGTCAAGTCTCCATAATACAGGAATAAGGGGATTGAACAACTGCATATATTAAAAATCTCATATGTAATAACCTAAGTCTACAAAATATGGACGTTTTAACATGTGTTTAATGAGGTGCTTGCCTTATAATCTGCAGCAGGGTAATACATGTTTTGCAAGACTTGTCTTTAATGATTTGGATCCCCCCTCAAAGTACTGAAAGGGCTTTAAACTGTGCACATTGTTGGTTGTTGGCGAGAGGGGAAACCCATAGAAAAAGAAATCTTTAACTCAAAACAAAAATCAAGGAACTGTCTCAAACTCAGAGGATCGATGTTGTTTTATTATTAAACCACTGTGCTGTTGTTCCCATGGAAACAAAGAAACAAATATTTGGAGCTGTGTCACACCTTCCACCAAAATTCCAGTTAAGAATGTTTTGGAAAGTGTTTCTGTCAATGACAGCCCTCCTGCTCTCTGAATGCCTGCTTTGTGCCGCCGTCCTGGACTCCTGCACGGGAGACAAGGTGAAACTCCACACTCAACCTCGGCAACATTACTTGCCTTTGCAATTCTTTAAAAGGAATTAATTGCATCGGGAGGTCTTTGCCCGGTACAAACAACAAGTTTGAGGCTGCAGCAACGACCCAAAAGAAACGTGTGACAGCCGCAGCGTTTGGTCATTTGCTGTTGGCTTGGGTGGGGTTTTTTAATCCATAATTTTCTACAGATCGTTCCCAGCAACATGCCAAATGATTTCACCTTGAACCCAGCAGGATCTGTTCAGAAATGAAGGGAAAAAAACCCATGAAATACAACTGACATTTTGGCTAAAAGTAATATTTACTTTACTAAGATAATATGATCCATCTACTCGTTAGCAGTGGGAAGATCCGTGCTGCCAGATATCTTTTACCTGAGGCACCCCATCTGTTTATATTTGCAGGCTGGGGTGAGAGGAGGAAATCTGATCAAACTTAGCAAGTACTCCTTCTTTAAAAAAATTAAAATGCCGCTATTCTCTTCTCCTTATCGGCACGCTTGCTGTCACCTGCAGATCACCATCACATTTTAACTATTTTAACCAGAATGTTTTCTTGTTACCTCGTTTTCCAAACAAGGAGTAGTAAAATACATTGACTCTGGCTTTCTGTCTTGGATTGTTTTAGTGAATATAAGGTCAAAACTGTAATTAAATATCTCACCACTGGGAAAAGCATCATACTTCTCATTTCCAGCATGGAAAATAGTTGGTGATGTATCATGAAGTGCAAGCCCATTTTGCAACCTTTCCCTTGCTGGAAGCACTAATCCCCTTTTCTGTCTACCCACGTACCTATTTTCACACAGTTCACCGAAGTTTACTATCTTAGAAACCTCTTCTGCTCTGTTAACTGTCTTTGAAATCTGCTAGTTGGTTCAAAAGTTATTAAAGATGGGAAGGGAGAAGGACATGTACATAATATTTTTGCACAGTAGGGTAAAATGTCATTTCTTGATGTGGGAGGAGACATCACGACGAATTTGACTCTATAAAATTGTGCTCCTCTTTGGAACTAGAGTTCATTGTGCTGCACTTAGTTTGTGTAATGCCACTGGTACAAGGGTGCTGAAGCCCTCCGAATGGGAAGTAAACCAAATACAGTTGTTTCAAACTTTCTAAATTTTAATGCAATTTTTCTCGTGTTTCCCTTCTTAATCAACATTGACATTATAGTCCAAAAACTGCTCCAAGTTGGAAGGTTTAAATCGTAACCAGCTCTGAAAATGATCCTTTTCAAATTACAGGCAGGCTAGAACATACCAGCATGGGAAAAACCTTCCTTCGCTGTGGGGTGAACGAGCTGTTCAGATGCCTTTGATGGACCACACACTAAAATACCTTTCAGCATTATCAAATAATAACTCAGAAACCCTTGGCCATATGCTATTTGAACTGAAGTCAGAGGGCATATTTGGCACGTGGTTTGTGGTCCCCGGAATATATTGTGATGGGGGGAATATACTGAAATGAGGGGCTAGGACGTAGTGCTTTTTACTTGTAAAATCCTGCTTAAGATAATTAAAGTAGTGTAGAGCAGAAGGATTTCTTTTCCCTAGGCTGGGGTTATCTGCGTATCGTGGCTGAGCACGTCTCCTGTCTCAGAGGAGTATGTAATTTAAGAAGTGTCCCTATGAAAGGGAGAAGCAGCTTTTGTTCTCAAAACCCAGCGTTGTCATGATTGAGGCCACATGTTCCCGTACGGCTCCTAATCAGTTTGAGGCTGATTCCTATTTAGTTCCTTTCAACCAGTGTTATTCCAGCTTTATGCTATTGTAAATTCACCCATTCTCAGCAAGCTGGGCTGGGGTGACTCTCGAGCGTGTCAGGCTCTAGGTGGAGAGATACCGATGTTCTTCCTAACGTACTTTTGCTGCCTTGTGCTGGGGAATATTTTTCTACGTAATGATTCGCAGTAACTGCCTCAGGCGGTGGCTGGAGTGAGGAGGTCATACAGTAAAGCTACAGTACTTTAAAATATCCATTCTGGGTTTAAAGAGATGCGTGCAAAGGGAGGGGTCTTCCTGGCCTGAGGACGGTCTACACAATTTAACGTGTTGCCGTACGGTGAAAGATAACCCATCGTCTTGGAGAGGGATACGGGGAAAACTATCTTCTCCTAAGCCAAGATCCTGCTAGAATGGCAAAGTTACTGGTTCCGAAGGTTTGAGGAGGCACACTCAGTTGATCAAGGTGGCTGTGTGTTAATATTTTATAATTATAGCTTATTTTTCAGAACGGTGATTTTGCAATTCATTTGCTGCTGCTCCCAGATAGTTCCATCTTTAAATTGTCTGATAATTAGTATTTTCTTTGTTGTGAATGCATCGCTCTTTTATCAAATACTAATAATTAGATTTATGTAATAAAAAATCGGTGAGTCTAATAAAGGGAAGTTTTACTCAGCCTGTAGGAAAGCTGAGTTCTAGTCCCTTTTCTCCAGAGGGTCTTGAACCTTTAGCTCCAGCTTCCAGAAATGGTCTTAATCACCACATTTTGGGATTGGGTTTTCATTCTGAAGAGAGAACGTTACGTTTTCTGGATCACTCACTGGAACTGGTCTCTTGCCTTGAGGTGCGTGTCACATCCACAGGGCTGCCAATTTACAGGTCATTTTCATTCTCACCGTCTGGCTTGATGCTTTTTGAGGTTCTTCAACCAAGGGATGAGTACGAGTAGAAGGTGCTTATCGGGGCGATAGTCCTGAATATGCTGTGCTGCCCAGTTGGGAAACTGGTCCAGAGGTACTTTCTGGGTAAACTTTGATTAAGGGGCCAGGAGCCAACATGTCAGTTGTTTACTCCACAGAATTTAAACGATGGGTTTGTCTGCCAAGCATTTTTTTCCCCGAGTCTTTATAGTACTAACATCAACTAAAATAATGAGCTCTGCGATTGCTGTTATTAAACCCAGCATGACCGTATTTCAGCCAATGCAGTTGGGCTTAAACCAGTGAACTAATGATCAACCCCACAAGTTCTAACTGCAACCAGTACGTGGTGTTGTAAACATGATGCAGATGGCCTTGCTACCCTGTTAGCTTCCAATTAAAATACAATAAAATAAAATTTACTGGTCACTTAACCCTGTACGTGTAGGTCTCAGCCTGACATCACTAATGTGCTTTTCTTGACTGGAGGAAGGCACCAGAATTTCCCTTCTTGCACTTTCACTCTTCCTTCTGTTAATGGGATCACTTTGAATTTGATGTTGGCTGCAGAATTTGTAGAACTGAAACATGGAATTTTTAGGGAAAAAAAGAGTTGCTATGCAGTAGTAGAAATGATTATTCCTCCTCTAGCCTGAGTTACTCACTTAGCAACAGCTCTAAACTGATCTGCTGCGCCTGAACTGATGCTTCTGTGTAGTTATTTGCCTGTTAAAAAGACAAGAATATCTCTACTTCCATGAATGCTAATAGTATTTTCACTACTTGATTTTGTGGGAGACAAAATTTGTCCCAGCTAATTCTTTTTCTTGGCTGATCCAACTGAGTAATTAAGTACGTGCCTAACAACAGCAACCTGAGTAGTATGACTAACTAGAGTATGATTCCTCCTGATCGTAAATACTTAGGTGGGTTGGGACTCTTAGGAGCCAGTTCATGCTTTCATGTGGTCTTTGGAGGGATGGCCACCTATGCACTTTTTTGTGTATTTTTGACAAATTAAAGATATTTTTGATAGGTTCTGTAAATAGAGGAGCACTTTTCAGGAGCAAGAGAGCCCTTTTCTGTCCAGTTGGATATGCCTGCAGTTTTTATCTGGTTTTCCATGATGAAATGGTTTTGCTTAGTGCGTATCCCTGTAACTTGAGGCAACGCTGTTTAGGGTTGATCAGTGCAGATTCACTGAGCTTTGCTCAGTTAAGAATCAAGCTTTTCCTCCTGAAACAAACAGGAGGAAAACCCTGTCGGTGGGTTTAAACCCTGTGCTCAGTCTGCAGTGAGCTTTGGGAGACAATCTATTTTTTGGCCAGACAAATCCCCACCTATTGTACATCTTTTTTCCAAACACGGTCCAGCAGTAATGCTTTTCTTTTTTCCCAGAGCAGATCTGGGAAAAAAAAAGTAAGCAGTGGCACGTAGGAGGAGAAGCGATGTTCAGAGGGAGCACTGTGATCTCTGCAGCTCCGAAAAGCAGGCCACCTACATAGGGGTCAAAGCTGCCGTAGGAGCTCAAGGAAGATGGTATGACATAAGTTGTAATTATTGTAGTGAAATATCTCCCCATAAAATGTAAAGTGCTTTGAGACCTTGAAAGTCTGGTTTAGTTCTGTGTTTATGCAGCACCTGAAACACCAGAGCCCTGATCTCTGAGTGGGGCTTCTGGGTGCTGCTGTGATATAAAAAGTGAAAACTACTGAGAAAAACACTACTGGGACAAAACACGAGATTCTCTGTATTAATGACATTGCAAGACACGGGGATCTAAGAACGTGTTTGACAGTCTGTCATTGTAACCACTGAAACCTTAAAGGTCCAATTAAAACCTCATAAAGAGTAATTCAGTGATGTTTGCATATGTAAAATAAAATGCTTTCATAGCTCAGCTTTATGAGCATGTATGGACTCTAAGAATCTTGAAAACATTCGTGTAGTTTTATGAATGTCATGAACTCAAAATTATTTAGCAAATTTTGCCACTTTTTTTTTCTCCACAGACTTTCACCATTGCTTACAGCCCAAACCACAAATAAAGCATTAAAATTATTGATGTGAGCTAAGCAGGAGGGCTATTGCCAAAAATAGCAGTATTCACTCAGGCTCATTCTATGTAGCTCTGGAAAAATTATTCCCATGCTACAGCAAAGATCACATTTTTTCCTTTCTTCACTAATAGCAAAAATATTACCTTTCAAGTGGGCTGTTATTCCTGCAGCTGGGGGATAAGCAGGTTGGATGAAGTTTAAGGTAGCTAAATGAGCAAGGCTTGCTGATCCAGCCTCCTGCTAATACAGTGAATGATTTATGAAGCTTTTTTCTCCTGCTGCCTTCCCACTCCCTATTTTCGCCTTCAAGATGACGGCAAAATGAGGCAAACGGGCAAATGAAACTTCGTATTTGACCTAACTGAGCTCTAGGAGCCTGGCTTTTTTTTCCTTTCCACTTTAATGAAGTGCATGGGAGGAGTTGGAGTGCATGGTTGGGCTCTCAGAGAATATGCTCAGAATGGATGCTCACAGTCCTGCCTTGCTGTGACCAATAGGACCCTTGAACACCAGAAAAAACACAATCACTCTGAAAAGAGTACAGGTATGTTCATGTGTGAGGCTTGTGTGTCAGAGGGATTCAGTCCGTTTGGCAGTGAAGGAAAGACACTTTATTCTTGGATAAGAATCCCATGAGTGGTGCTCTCTTAAGGCCGGGATCCCTGGTTTGGGTGACCTTCTCTCCCGTATCAGCAGCAGCACACAGGAGGCCTGCTGCGAGCTGGTCCTTACAGGTACACAGGACTGTATCATATGCTGAATGGAGTAAGCTCAAACTTACTCCAAATTATATATACAACCTTGCTGTGCCTATGGCTTGCCAGATGTTTCAAGGTGGCTTCACACCGGAGCTGATGGGTCTTAACTTCCATGAAGTTCCCCCATGCACACATGATATGTCACGTGTGTAAATACTCTGACCTTGATAGTGGAGCTCTGGGGTGAGGCGTATGAGCAGCCAGCCTTCCTGTATCAAACCCAACAGTCAGATCTGTTTTCTCACTGTCTGCTTCAAGAGAGCACAGCACCCTTGCTGACTGGTCCTGTATTAGTTTGTGACTCTCTCACCAAGTGTCTCCACGGGAGGAGCTGAGCTCATACTTGACATACATAGTCTTCCAAGCCTCCAGAAGTGAAGTAGCTGCTTTGTGGGGTTCAGACTGCAGCCCTGGGAGCTGTAGTGAATGGTGCATGCTCCCAGGTAGGAAGAGCCCACCAGTGCTATTGCAGGAGGAGGTAGGGGACTTTGGAAGGCCAGTGGAATTTACAAAGAAATACAAGCGATCCAATAAAGTGCTGGGAAGGAAGGTGAGACGTGTAAAGGAGAATTTTCTCAACAGAAACCAATAATCCCAAGGTGTGTTATATTGTTGAAGGGAACGAGAGGCAAAGAATTGGTATTTTCTGTTGCGATAAGTTCCCTTTGATAGGTACAACTCTAGTAACTATGAAAATGCACTTTTATACTTCCTTTGGTCAGTAGGAGTTGCCTTTTGTTCGAAGCAGTGCTGCTTTCTGCACGGAGGTGAACCACGGCACAAAGACTCAGTTGATTAACAAATGGAGCTGATGCCCCAAGTGATTTAAAAGATGGTTTGTGGAGCGAGTTTTGGAGCTGGGTTCTCTTACCACCAATGCCCAGGTTTGTCTTTTGGTGAGTCTGTAACTGCCTCACCGCCTGTAGTAAGATGAGTACAGCTATTTCTTACCTTTCCCAGATGATTTGAAAGGCTAAATTTATTTGGATGAGAATATAGGTTTTTGAGACCTTAGAACTATATCAATACAAGGAATGATCATTGCCAGTTTTAAAACCCATCCCGGAGTCTGTGATTCAGAAATAAAATGATGATGAGCAAAAAATGAGAAAGAAACCCGATATCCCTGTAAAGCTCAACCACAAAGAGCTCATCCTGTTGACGAGCTGTTACCAGAGATGGGATAGCAAAGCAGGACAAGGGCTGCGTATGATGTTTTAGCAGGGACCCTGCAGCCCCTTCTGCCCCCACGGAAGCCAGCTGGGATCTTGTGTCTGCCTTCAGAAAACCCCATGTTGTACTCAAGGCGTGGACAAATATGCAACGATTAAGAGTTTGGGAAGTATCGCGCATCAGTTTGGGTGAAGTGAGACAGAACATTCCTGCACTTGCGGTTGGTAAAGGTTTTACCTCGGAGAGGAGTAGCAACAGTGCACAGGGAGGGCAGGTGAAGCGGGGGACTCTGATGGCTCCGTGGTGAGAGCAAGAAGCAATGATGCAGATTTAGGGTTAGGGCAGAGAAAAGCTTGTTAAGCTGAGAGAGCAGTGGTAGTAAAGGTAGGACCTACAGAAGTAGGATGCTGGGAGAGAGATTTGCCTCCAAGCCCCCTTGCTAAATAATGTGGAAAGAAACACAGGCACATCATTGTTGTAGGAGTTTTTCTCATTAGATCAAAAGGACAACATCACAGCAATCTGTTGCTTCTGCAGAAAACACAGCATCCAAGAGGAGGAGGAGGAGACACATGTGGGCAGCAAGAAAGCTCTTGAAAAACAACTACGGAGACAGGATGGAAGAAACAGCTTACGGGGTGGGGTCAGAGCAGTCCCAGTGCAGGCAGAGAGGAATGAGAAGGCAGATGAGTGGGTGAGGACAGACACCCTACTGAATGTTGATTGTGGCACAGCCTCCATCTGTCCTTCCTTGGTGCACCCACTCCTAGTGCTAGGAATAAGCTAGCTGATACCATGGAATCAGATTGCTATTTGTGATGGTGAAACTGCTGCTGAGAAGCACAATCTTTGTTTCCCAGTGAATGATAAAGAAACAACAATAAATGGTGTTTACAGGCCCCAGTTGTTCATCCTTCTTTGCAGCAGCGCTCTTTTTCTCTACAGACTGTTTGGCCTGTGCCATCACAGCCTGGAGACCCCATGCACTACTTGACCAGCTGACCTACCTTTCTTAAGCTCCAGTAATTCATGGCTATGAGACCAAGGCACCAAGATACCAAAGAACCTCCACATTAAATAATCACCACAGGAATTGATGCTAATACAGAGCTACATGCAAGACTTCCATAACTTTCACCGTTGACAACCCTGTAGAGTTTCAGCAATTAACGCCTTCCTGTTGTGAAGATTCTTCTTAAGGACTATGGAGTAAAATAAGCCTAGACCTGGTTCAATTGTGTATTCCAGTTTAGGTGTTTACCTTCAGAAAGTGTAATACCTTCAATCTTGTTTGATTCCTGATAAATCCATCAAAAAGACTTTGTCTTTCTAACCTCACATATCTTCCCATCAAGAAACAGAATCACAGAATCACAGAATCATTATGTTTGGAAAGGATCTCCAGGGTCATCAAGTCCAACCTTTGTCCTAGCGTCTCTCTAAAGAAACTGGACAGGACTATCAGATGAAAAAGGGAGTTTCCTCCTTCCTTATTCTTCTTTCAGGCAGTTAGTGGGGAGAGGACAGAGCTGCTCAGACTCAGCCATACTGAGTCCAGTACTCAAATGTCTACAGCACTGGCTACTATGGAAAGCAGACAGAAAACTCAGACCAACTTCCAGACCCCGAGTTTGCTGTTAGATTAGTTCTCTCCTGACTTGTGTACATGACACTTTCCTTATGACAGCCTTGATACTGAGGATGGCTCTGCAGCTCCAGATGTCTGAATTTTATGCTGCTGGGAGAGTCCTGTTCAGAGAACAATCCTGCTTAAAAACCTCAGGGGCGGTTGCACAAAGGCACAATGAAATGTCTGAAGTAGGTGAAGAAATGTGTTTTTATTTTAGCCCTGAATTTCCTTCGGCAGTGTTGGCCATCGCTCTTGGTGTGAAATGACTGACTGCTCTACATGAGCGTGTTACCATGTTCTGAACATGGTCTGCATTAGGGCCAGGAGATGTCACCAGCAAAGGTGGGCTGTGTGTTCTCCCTGGGCTAACAGCATATGAGTCTGTGGTATGTTCTAGGCATATTTAAGGTGAGGAAAAAGAAATCCAGGGGAAAAAAGTATGTAAATCTTTATGGGTGTTTTCTTTTGGGAGGGAACACCTGTCTGGGGTAATACCTCATTGCATGTGTTCAGGAGAAGTAGGAAAGCAGCTCTGTTTACTTCGACTTCATTAGTGGCACACCAGCTTCTCAAATGAGCACGAAGTTTCTTTTTTTTGCCAGCCCCAAACAGATAAAATTACTACTTGGTAAGTTCCACATAACCTTTAAGGCTTTCAATCACAGCAGTAAATGCTACTGTGCCCCAGCTCCTGCTTTTACTAAATTGTATTATAAGCACCTTCATTATAGTCCATGCTGTCTGATGGGCCACAGAAAAGGTCGTCTTCCAAAGAACGTGTGATAACAAGGGTGGAGCAATACTGGTCATTTTGTGTCTGTTCAGAAAGAAAGGGCTTTTGCAGAGAAGAAGATTAATAGTAAACAGTGTTGATCTAAATATATCTCAGACACAAAATATCACGTTCCTTCAGGCTTGCCTTCTCAGGGGGTACCACCATTAACCATTTTACCATGGGGTTAGCAACACAAAGACACGCTCCTCTTCGGAGCTGAGCTAAAAATGAGGTATGTTTCTGTTGTCATTTTACTGTCAAAGCTGCAGCAGTACAATGAGGTCTCTCACTCACGCTGCTTTTAGCAGCCAAGTTCAGGGCTTCCAGGTTGAGATCTAGTTCAAGGGCAAAGTGAACAGAAATGTTCACAGTGACTTCACGGTGCTTTGGACAAATTCTCCACGCTGCTGCAAAAGAAAAGAGTAAGACCTGGGTCTTACAGATGGATTAGTCTCCCATTATAGCCCGTGTCTGCCTCTTTACTTATTTTGATAGGTCAGATCAAATACAAGTTTGAGGCAGGTCGCTTTCAAAGTCTGGGCTGTACTCCGGATAGCAAAGCATCTGGCAGGACGGTTCCATTTCTGCCTCCCACTGCTAATGGCATGGCTTTGGGCCTCTGGGCAGGCGGGCTATCCTTATCACCTTGGCAGGCTTCCAGCTCCAAATAATAATCCATTAACGTCTGCCCCGCTGGCATTCTTGCCAAATACAAGGGATATCTTTTAAATAAACATTGGCAGTTCCCAGTCAGAGGAAAGAGAAAGGGAGTAGAGGAAAAACAATCCTTGACATTTCAGTGACTTTGCAGGGCTAGCTGACACCTGGTACCACCCTTATCTGCGAGTGTTTATGCAGAGCTGCAAAACACAGCTTCTTCTGTTGGCTCTTTTACTTTCTTTAAATAGAACTGGGAAGACTTATAATGATAGGAGTAACTTTCTTGGATAAGCACTCTTTTCTTTGCCTGCCTTTTTAAAATTTTTTTTCCAGGCCAGGGAGACCCCAGCGTTAACATCTGTGCTTCTGTTTTCCTCTGAAGTAGAGCAAGAATTGTGTAGCAGGCTTGCATGCCTTGCACTTTGCCAACAATATTTTTTTCCCAGAGTTTTCCTCCCTAGCGGGTTAGCTACAATGCACATTTGCTTTCATGGGAGCCCTTTTCCCACCTGACTTCCTATCTCTTCATCCATCAATCGAAACAGCCACGTTGATCTGCCAGCAATCAGAGCAACTGGGGCTCACCCCATTCTCAGCATTCCTTGGGAAGTGCTTTTTCTGTTTCAACCATTTCACTTTCTTTCTCTGTAGCTGAACTCTCAATGACAGCTTGAGGTTTATTTTTCCAGCTGTTATATTTTGCTTAATAGCCATAAAATTACTTGTTTGGATATTTCACAGTATCAATAAATGAGCTGTCTAGCTTTTATTTTTGCAGTCCAGTTAAGATCTGGAGTAGGATTCATTCTTACAGAATGTGATTGGGAGACAGTAAAATATTTATTGTTCAGAGAATAACACAGGGTCAAACCTAGAGTTTGCAGCCCAGGTCTGGAACTGGATTTTCATTTTTGCCTTGATTCACTGATTGCGCTGATGCTACCTCAGTGTATATCAGAGGTAGCTAAGACCACAAACTCTTTTATTCCATCTTTCTAACAAGTTAATTAAAAGACTGGACAGCAGTTTAAAGGATTTGAAGTCTTGATTATAATGATATTTTGGTGCTTAACTCTCTCCTAGTGACTTGGGACTTGGTTTGCACGACTCCCTCGGCAAAATTTCCTCAAATTTTATATTGCATTTGCAGCATTGTTTTTTGCTTGCCCCTTTTCATCCGAGTGGTTGAGGCTATTCCTGTCTTTCCCTCAGTTTCAAAATAAACACCATCCCCACCCGTGATTAAACCTCCTATCAGATTATTATTATTAACTGCATTTTCTGAGGTGCAGCTGAATGTTTCCTCTAACCCCATGACTTGTGTGGTGGACGGGGCATCCTCACCGCTCAAGGGCTTGGACACGAACTGACCAAGTGCACAATGCATTTTTTGACCAGATCCTCATTTTGGAGCATTAAGCTTTCATGTCTCAACACTTCCCTTTTTTGTAGCATGGTGACATTTGAATGTGTGAATGTGTTTTCAATGAAGATAACTTAATCACCAGCACTGGGAGCTTGTATATCTCCTAATTAAAATGGAACCAAGCTGAATCTCCCGAATCCAAGCTTTGTTGTATTTTTAGTGCAATGTATCGCTCCACCCCTGGCCAGCCTGTATATGGTAAACCTTCTGCTATTTCCTGCTCAGTTATTTAATGCTGGAGCCAAGCTACTTTCAGTTCCTGAAGCAGAACCAAGCAAAGCAAATGTGGTTAGAATGGAGTTAACTGGAAACATTCCCAAAAGATAGCAGATTTACTCCCGAGCGAATCCTGATTCACCTACAGTGGAAAAGAAACATCATCTGCAAATCAGAACCTCCTCGGTCTGTGTAGATTCTGTCCAGACACTTACAGGCCTGTGTTTATAGTCTGTACTTAAAAAGAATTACGAAGAAGACGCTGTAGGCTCTTCACAAGGAGACTATAATTGAAAATATTGTTAAGCATCTTTGTAGTGGAAGTTATCCCCTTCGTTGTTGAAATATTGCTGCTGAAGTGTAAAAAGGGGGCAAGAGGAGAAGTGTATAATAGTGAGAGGCTGCTTAAAATAGGCAAATGGATAGTAAGTAAATGTAGGTCCCTAAACTGGATTAAGGTGACACATCAATTGCTCTACTTCCATTGTTTTATTTACCAAACCCTAGCTGCTAGAACTTGTCCTGTCTCTAATTTTGCCAACCAGGAAGATTCTAAAATGCACGTGTGCTCAGGTAGAGAGAAAGGAGACGGCTGTCGTTGCTGTGTGGGCTAACAAAACACTTCGGTGGGCGTATGTAGTAGGGAGGAGCAGTCCACAGTAGTGTCCATCTGAGTCCAAATCTGGGGCTGTTCGTCAGCTCTAGATAAGTCTGTGAGTCTTCTCCTCCAGAGGAACCAGCATCGTTAGCCCCCTGAAGTATGGGGGTGAAGGGTAAATAAGTAAATATTGCTGCATTCAGTACAGAGTGTTGATTTGTGCCAGGAGAGGGCTATATTCTGCCGTCCTCAAAGTCAGCCTAAAAAGCACTTTGTAGAGTACTCCAGTGGATTTCTGCACAACTGTCACGTGCACCCGCTCCCCTTAGATGGTAAAGCTTAAAGAGCAGGGAGAATATTTACCGTGGTTTGCTAAAGAAATGTCTGAATTTCTCCTCTAGTAACTTTTCAACCTGATTTCTTCAAATCAGAAGGGTAGAGGTCTTGAAAAGAAGATCCTGGATGTTTGGTGAAAATACGAAGTCAAATACAGTGCAGAGGCCCAAGTTGTGTCTCCCTCTCTTGTCCCAGGGAATGGTTGCAGTAGGGGTGAAACACGCACTAGACACTGGGGAATCCACATAGGAATTAGTCTCAAGGAACAAAATCAATAGCAAATCTGGCTTCAGTAGCTCTTCTGTTCACAGGGTTAATGGTTTAAATAAAGGAATGTGTAACAGAGATGCTTCGCTTCAGGCCTCTCGCTTTTAGAGATTCTTAAGTATTTTCTAACCCAGTTTTCAAGAACAACAATGTGTAGCTGTGCTGGAACAAGTGCTATTTTTAAGTTTCCTGTGGTTTGAAACTTTGTCAGATTTCTCTGTCTGAAGGATCAAGAGATCCAGAAAGCCAGTTCTGAGTGTCTGGTGTGAACGTTGAATGAATACAAAAATGAATAGACACTGATCTCAGCTATGCTAATGTCGATCCAGAGCAGCTCCAGCAACTGCAGGCTCTAAATAAATATTATTTAACCTAGTTCAGGAAAATCCCTCCACTACTACAAAACAAGTTTTTCCACTCGTAGGGGTCATGACCGTATACGGAAGCAACCCACGCTGATAACCTGTTGCACAACTGATACTGAGTAAGAGTCTTCAAAGAGCGAGTCTCTGTACCTGCTGACCCCTGCTCTGCCTCGCAGGCCTGTCCAGCTTTCAGTGGTGTCAGCTGCCATCTCCTGTGCCTACCTAATTCTAGCCATTAATCTGTGGTGCACAAGAGAGACCTTCTTCTTTGGTGCGAGCAGGGACAGTTCACAGGCAGAGGTCTGCGTGTCCTAGGAAATGTCCCATTGTGCATGAGAAGATGCCGTCTGTCTTCCAGCTGCATCCGTGCTGCCCTGGCCTACCTGCTGCGTTGTGGGTTTTGTTGCGGAACAGTTTCTGGAGCTCTGCTGGCTCTCACTGGTACGGCTGTTCCCACGTGTGTGTTACCAGGCCTGGTATAACCTGGGTTAAGACTACTCCATAAAAATACTTCTCTTTTTCATTATTATAACACCATAGGTGCTCTTTATGTGTTTGACATGCTCCCTGTGACTCAGCCTTTCTTGTTTCACAGCCAGCAGTGCCTGTGAACATGTTTCTTCTTTGTCTCTCTGCCCATGTATTCACATGCCCCATAAATACCAATAGTTATGATTAACTGTAGAAGAGACGCAGTGCCAGTACTTGTGTATTGGCACAGGGGAAGGAGAGGACAGAGAAGAGGTAAGAGTTTGGTTTTTATGCAGACTGAAACATCACAGCAGCAGAAACGATGGCACTTACAGTAATGTCACAATCTCCTGAATAATATAATTCCATCATTGCCTGGAAACGTAGCCCTTACGCAGGGATGTATTTCACTCTTGAGTAATTGTATAGCATCTCAGCAAATGAGTATTACTTTATACATCCAGGAGATCATGAGGGCTTCTGCGTATTTGTTGGCCACAAGACTTCTTTCCAGCAATGCTACTTGCCTAGGGCCTCCCCATGCACCTTTGAACCAACTTACCTCCTAGACCACGTGTCCCTGTGCCCTCTGCCAGAGGAGAACCTCTGATGGGCTTGTGATGGGAGCCTGTTGCACACTCGTACAGATGAAGTGAAAGCACTGCATTGCTCCTTGCAATTCAGTAAGTTACTGGAGCTTCGAGGCATTTTTTTCTTTGATATTCTCCTCTCTGTTTCCTCATCTGAATGAGCTTCAAGGCACTGACACCTTTCCCACATCCTCTGAGTTCAGCTGACTTCTTTTTTAAGACCTTCAGTAGTGGAGCAGAGCAGCAGCCTCTTCTGGTTCACATGAATTTATGAGAATTCAGAAGCCTTTTGTAGGTTACGTTAGGCCAAAGAAACCAGCAGCATGGTTCATAGAATCATAAAATGGTTTGATTTGGAAGGGACCTTAAAGATCATCTGGTTCCACCTCCCTGCTATGTGCAGGAACACGTTCCTCTAGACCAGGTTGCTCAAAGCCTTGTCCAACCTGGTCTTGAACACCTCCAGTGCTGGGGCATCTGCAGCCTCTCTGGGCAACCTGCGCCAGTGTCTCACCACCCTCATAGTGAAGAACTTCTTCCTAATTTTTAATCTAAATCTCCCTTCTTCCAGTTTGAAGCCGTTGCCCCTCATCCTATCACTACAAGCCCCCATAAAAAGTCCCTCCCCAGCTTTCTTGTAGGCCTGTCTGGGGGCATAAGGCAGCATAGATAAAATCACAGAATCATTTAGGTTGGAAAAGACCTCTAGGATCATCTAGTCCAACCTTTGTCGAACGTCTCCCTAACTCCTAGACCATATCTCGAAGTGTCACATCTACCCGTTTTTTGAACACCTCCCGGGATGGTGCCTTCACCACTTCCCTGGGCAGCCTGTTCCGATGCCTGACCAAATGCTCTTAGCAGAGACTTTTGTATGAGAAACATCCCATTTTATGCCACTCAATGCACCAGTCCTAGAAACTTAAAAAATGTTATGTGGAATGGTGCACAAATGAGCAGTTGCGTGGCTTATAAAATTCTGGTGTGGCTTCACAATGCAAAATGACACATCTGACATCAAGCTGAGAGAGCTTTTCCCCTTTTTTTCCTTCCCCAAAGTGCTTTCTCCAGGGAAAGATGTCCAATTGCCTGAAATAACATGCTTTCGGTATTAGCAGGCTGTGGCTATCTGTGCTCTGTGAGAGAGGAGAAAATATCACTTATACAATCAGCACATTATGTTGTTGACCAAAACAAAAGTGGAAAGTTTTAAGAACAACCACTGCATAATGCCAGATTACCACGGTGTCTGGTTGGGGAGCCTCGTTCTCTTCTTGGAGACTTGTTATGCCAACATACGAAGGAGAAAACTAAATGGAAACCAAGAAAGATATCATTTTCCCTATTTTTCCCCTCCACTTTCTTTTCCTGTTGGGAGTGTTTCTGTTTGTCTGAGTAAAACGTGCCCATTCCAGTACCTAACTACCATTTAAGATCGCTTGCCAGCCTGGGAAGCTGTTACGCAGGTTGCCCTTAAATAGCTCAGGTTTGACTGCAGAGCACCTGTTAGTAGATTGGGAGACAGTAAAATTCAGGGCAAAGGCTTCCCAAACACAAAGGGTTGCTTGTGGAAAAAGACCTTGTTGATCTTGGATGAAGTTATAACCACCACCTGATGACTTTAGTGAGGCATTGTATGGTGTACTAAGTCTGTACATGTGTTTCTGTGTGTGAAAAAACAACACCTGAGCTCAACAGAAGAGAACAGAGCTAAACCGAGTCTCCTCCTAACGGTCTTTCCTCAGGTGTATTTTATGGAGCACTTCTGAAAGGACTTTTTGTGTAAGCCCCTTGGAAACTCTTTTCAAAGCCACTGCTCAGAAGTGCTGGAGCCTCTGGGCCACCTTCCTGCTCAGAGCTTGCCTTCTTGTAGCTCACATCTTTCCAGTTCGGACTTTGGTCCATCAGATCAAGTGTTCCAGACCCTGCAAGAGTTGTTTGCCTTGGTGGGAGGTGGAGGAGCTCCAAACAAATGAGCATTTTGACAGAAAAGTGTTTCTCTTTAGCCCCGTCCCTGTTCGTTCAGCTGTTAGCACACACTGCTGCACCCTGAGCTTTGCTTCGTGCCTCCCGCTTGCTCTGCTCTCTGGAGGCATTTATCCCTTTCCTTAGAGTCAGCTTTGTTCTGACTCACTGTTGTGTTTGTGGTTAAGTTTATGGGGCGAAGCAACTGGGATAAGCTCGTGAAGATCAAAACAGTACTTTCAAGTGACACACGGTTACAGCATTGATATTCAAATGCATTTAGGAATAATATTAATATTCATTGGTTCTTTACAGGAGCGTGCTTGTTTTGAACGATAGACAAACAAGAAACGTTTCATGATAACATAGTTGATCTATGAAATGACTGGGGTCCTTTGCAGAAATGTTGGTTTTAAAGAGCTACTCTAAACTGCCAGGATTCATGCAGCTGCTCCCCAGAAGACATCGGCCTAACCCAGAGCCCACCACAGCCTTTGAACGCCTTTTTGTTTCCCCAACTTGGTTTCCAGTAAAGGCTGGAGTTATGAAATATGGTGACATCTCTTGGTCATGCTGACTTGTATCTGTAGGACCTCCTTGCTCCTCAAGACCTCTCTTCTTGTGGCTCAACTGTAGTCTGCTGGAATAACTTTGACTTTCTTAGGAAGAGTTGTTACTCGCTGCAAAGCATCTCAAAATTTCTGCTGGTTTTCAGCGCTAGACAGTTTAGAGAATTGGTGCGATATGAACAGTGCTGCCCAAAGTGTTTCTGGTGAACACAGCCACACCACCATGTTTTTGGCAAACAGCTGTAATCTGAATATTGCAGATCCTTTCAATAACCGCTGCGTCCTTTCCCAGCAGCTCTCTCAGGGGCTGCTGTGCAGGCTGATGAGGAGGCTGCTTTGTGCAGAAGTGAGATTTGCCGCCGGACCAGGCAGCCTGCTCCATCCAGAGTGCCTGCAGGAACCGGGCAGGAGCTGGTTGTAATTTCTTACCATTCAAATCACTCCCTGCCTTTCTTTTAACATTCCAACCAGAAATGAGTTATTTCTTTACTGCTGTGCAAGGCAGCACCTCTGAAATCCTGCCGAGTTTGGGATTTACCACCCCACCACACACACACAATACCTTCCACCCCTCTCCAAATGCCAGAGCAAACACAATCCATGTGTTTGAGCGCAAGGCATCCAGGCTCAGGTTGAGGGGAAAGCCGTGCAGCACACTGATCACATGCAGCAAGCTGAGCTGCTGCTGCAGTTTTTGTTTAAAACCTGATTATTTGTGCAGGCTGGCTTCTGAAACATTGGGGTTGGAGCTGGACAAGCAGAACCGACAAACTGGATGGTTGCCTGGTGTGCTACAACAAAGGCGGGGAAAGAAGGAGCCTCTGGTATCATTCAAGTGCTTGACTGTTTTTTTTCAGTAGGTATTTTTTCAGTTCACAGCAGGCCACTGACACCAGAAAGTGCAGCAACAGCAACCTCAGTGGTGAAACTGCCGATGTTACAATCGGAGGGAGATAAAGTGAAGTATTTGTTGGAGTGGCAGTACCAGGAAATGGCTGAGACATCACATGACGGAGGATGTGCACTCCGTAGCAGAGGGACGTATTTACTTACAGGCTAGACTTCCACCAGACTCGACCAAAGGCAGTTTTGGCTCGTTATTTGAATTACCTGACCCACTTGCAGTAGGAAGTCATTATATAGATAGTAAATACCTACCCCACCCTCGGTAGGCAGACAGACTCTTTGCCAAAACGGTTTAGCTCAGCTTCGCGGAATATAAAATATTGCCCATTTCTAGTTAGAGCTGTCACTGCAAACACATTAGAAGCTGCCGTCGTTCCAGTAAACTGCTCCAGTTCTTGGCATTTGATCGCTGGGGAGAAAGCCTCTAGGATGTACCTCTTAGCACCACCTGGGACACAAATCATACGCAGAGAATGAGTCTGAAGTTTTTCTAAGGTACAAATCACTTGCTTCTAGCACTGATGAGAAAAGCTCGCAGGCCCTCTGGCACTGAGAGAAGCTGCCTGTGACAGAGGATTCTGGCAGCAGCTTTACAAAGCCATTCATTTCAAGTGTTAAATAGAGACTCCAAGTTCGTTTTTCCTCGACTTTTCTACTTCCTTGTTATTAAATCTGCAGCTAACTTAGCACACATAACGCGCTTGGTGATTAATTCCTGTTAATTAATGGATGGGTTTAATATTTTAAGCAAAGTGCTTGAAACATTATCTACAAGTTATCACTTAAAAAAAAAAACCCATGTGGCTATTACAATAATTTGTAAGTGTAAATTCTTCTCCCCATGAATAGATGAGATTTCACCAAACTCTGTGGCCCGCACCAGTGTTGACCTTTAACATAACCCTGCCATTTGTCACCAAAATAAGATTCTGATCTTGCTTACTCCAGAGTACACTTGGAGAAAGCCCCATGAGAAGACAGCAGATTTATACTAATGCAGCTAAGAACAGATCTGGTCCAAAATAGATTTTAAAGTAAGAGGGCTTATTTCAAATTAAAATGGTGATGGCATTTGCTTGGACTGTAGGAATAGGTGATGACAGAAAAAGAAGAAAAGAAGAACTGTCCTGTCTTCTGCTGCACATGTATCTCCATTTAATTTGGCTTGTATTTTATGAGACATAACGTGAGTCTTGCATCATGTGAGTTGTAAGTATCAGCTACTGATACTTAAGATAGTGGGATGGGTCGAAGCAATACATTTAGCAGAAACTGAAGTGAAAATTTTACTTCCTTTTAAGGTCACTTCTCAGACTTTAGGGGGTACTTTTTCATTTGATAAAACCAGAGGACAATCCTGCTTGTCCTCTGCAACACCAGTGCCTATGGGCTGAAGCTGAGCTCATCTTTCTGTTTCTGGAGCAACTTCTCTGCACACCACATACTTGCTGCCTGGGTTGGATGGGCTTAGGGAGGACCACAGCTAAGTTAAAAAGGATTTCTGCTCCTCTTCTCCTGGATCATTACTCACATAAATATGGTGCTGAGGACAATGTGTCGCATGGGGCTCAACAGGGGATTTTAATGCACTAAGGCAAAGATCCATAAAGGACATAGGCATCCAGCTCCGAGGCTGGGATTCAGAAGCCTTAATTAGGATGCTGCTTTGCCTGCACAGTGAGCTGGGAGAATTCAGTGTCTAGTAATGGGATTCCCATGTACCAGTTCTCTGAGCAGGGGGATTGAGTTAGCGAGCTGGAAAAACGCTGAAGAAAAGGGTACATTTCTGCGCTTCAGTTGGTACCTAAGGCCTTTTCTTGGACGTGACTCTGAATGCCGAAGTTGTAGTAATGTGTACCAGTCAGCCTGTGTTTACAATTGCACTGTTTCCTTAGGGAAATAAATCAAATTAAAGTTTTTTTTCATCTGAGCCTGTTATTAAAGTAGAAAGCTGAACACCAAACTGCACTGGAAGGCCAGTGCTCTACTGGAGCCTCACTTCCCTTGTTTCTATTCTATTTATGAACGCCCTTCATCAACTAATCACTGTTTGGCACAGTATTAAATTTAATCACTGAACTCCAAAACGTTGTAATGGGTCTACCTACTCCATGGTTCCATTTGGATGGAAATTTTCTATCTCGTTTAAAGACTATTAAAGCCCTGCCTTTCTTGTTCAGAACAAAAGGGTATTGTTTACTTTGTTTTTCGTTATTTTCGTATTCAACAAAAGATGATTATTCTGTCTCCTCAGTGCTGAGATCCCTGTGAACATGTAGACCTCCCCTCTACTTGCTTTTCTGTCCCCTGGGTGACTACAAACCAGAAACATTTCCTTCACACAGAAACTTACGGTTGAAATGCACAAAAGCGAATGTTCTTTATCTCAACTTTCAAGGTTTTCCTAAAGAAGGTATTCATTAAAAAGTCCATGTGAGGCATAATTGAGTAAAGAAACAACGTTACAAGGCACAGCAGAAGTAGCAAGGCGACTAACACACATTTATGATTAAGAATGAATCTTTCATGAAATAAAAACAGTTGTTTCAGTCAAAACCTTTTGACCTTTTAAAAGAGGTGCAGCAAACCCACAAATATGTAGTCGTTTGTTTGGATCCTATTATTGCCATCCCATTGTAACCGAGGGAGAACAGCTTTTTTTGATCCCACAGCCAGGCAGCCTGTGGGCAGGAGAGCAAGGTTCTTGTTTTTTGAGAGCTAGCAGCCCATTCACAGTGGGTTGACTTTCAAAAGACCCATTTATTGAATGACGCAAGGTGCAAATTATGACTCACACCGCATAGGTTAAGTTTGTAAAAATCAACCTATATTCATCTTCCCAGCACCTACACAGCTGCATAATGTATTTATTCTCTCCAGGGTCCCATTAACCCTTTTAGAGGCTTAAATAGAACCCGGACAAACTGATGTTCTTATCTAATGAATTGAAGTTTTTTATCTGTGGTGATCTAGTGAGTGGCAGATTTTCTTCTTTCTGGCCAGGATTAGGTCACCGAGTGGCCCAACAGTCTGGCTTTGAACATCTCCTCCTGTTGTAACAGGCCTCATAAAAACTCGTTGGTTGCTGGTGGTGTTTGCTGATACATGACCCTGTGTTTTCCAGGTCTCAGCCAGATGAACCAGGTACTCTTCGATCTCTGAGTCCTCTCATGATCTTGCAACGATACTGTAAGTAATCATTGTTTATTATACACATCTTTTCAAGCAGAAGTTTCGTTCTAGCCCAGCACGTTTTACTAGTTGAAACATTTCCTTGTATTTCCCACTTGTATCCCAACCTACTTTTTACGGTAGATTTAAGGGCATGGAGCAGTTTTGCTGTGTTTGCAAGGCCTTTAAAAGGACAGAAGCCTCTCTTCACCTTCTCCACCCATCTTCCCCATCTTCCCTCCTTTCAAAGGGAGAACATCAGGAAGTTTGGAGGTTCAGCTGTGGTTCCTAAACCTGTGTTGATAAGGAAGGCCTTCTACAGTGCTGGAAATGGTGTGCAGCCACTCGTTCCTGTATTTCAGATCGCCTTCCTCTCAGGAAACCCAGACTTCAAGGGAAGGAAAACCCCAAATGACCCTTGTACATATCATTGCGAAAAGTGGTGGTTGCTTAAAAAAGGGTGTTACCTTATGCACATGGCTTCATTTCTCCACCTGTTCCTCTGCTGCGCACATTACAAATAATGGCAGCTACTGCAGGGCTGGCTGTATGGGATGCACACTGAGAGATGAAGTGTCTCTTTCTTTGACCCCTCGTCCGTAGCCCTAACTCAGCAGAATGTTCCTTGTCTGGCAATATGGCCTGTGCCTTCTCTGATTACTGTGGGTGAATGAATACTGCAAAAAGCCTTTTTCCCATGTTGAATCAAACACTGAAAATTAATTTGCTTCCTCTCTGTTCATAAATACTATGTGTCAGCTTTCTGCAAGCCACAGTATGCTAACCTACCTGCAGAGATTCCTATGGAAAGGAAGTGGCAAAATTGCATGTAAGATTATTTACAGCAAACTAAATGTGAAAAATGAGCATTGGCTGGACACGTGTCCGTGTCTTTACTCAGGGAGCACGTATTACCCTGTGACTTTCATGATCAATCACATCTAAACATAAAACGTGACTTTCAGAACACTTGTAGAGAGCAGATTGGAACTGAGTATAAAGATATATATGCTGTTGGTTTTAAGTCTATAATAAAACTTACTGAATACTCATGAATAATGGATGCATTTAAAGGAAATTATGATCTGCTCCTGTTTAATCCTTGAAAGAAAAAAGCAAATTCGCTTATGAATGCTCTGTAATGGTTTATTCTTTAAGACAGAACAATGGAGGCTTGGTACGAAACTCCCTGGAATCGATAAAAAGACCCCATTTTATGCCGCAAGTTTGTAGCCTATGCAGAAGTCTGTTATGGCAGCTGCCACCTTTGCTAACGCACCAGGGTTGGGACCAGGTTCCTCCAGGGCTACAGCAGTAACAGCTCCTAAGTCTGGCTGAAACAGTCTGATATTCCCTGTGGACCTGGCACAGAGGTGGACCTGTAAGACGCACTCACCTGGGCGTTACGTCAGTAAGTCTAGTATGTGCTGTTCCAGTTGTAGCTCTTGTAAATTAAACAGAGAAATAAGCTGCTTTTTCGCTTCGTGCCACCACTGAAATACGATCCCAGGCTCAGGTAGATTCCAGCTGTGATCTTGCTTCTTGGTTATGAACATACATTTATGTTCTCAAGACGTTAGCGCTCCTTCTACACACACAAAAATTGTAAAAGCAAAATGAACAACGTTCTCTGTGTACAGTAGAGTTATTTAAAGTGCCTGAGGGTTTGAACATAAGCAGACACTGTGTTCGCATACAATATAAGCAAGACTTCTGGGTTTTGGCATTTAAAATGACAATTAAAAATACAGCAGGCATGTTTCAGCAACTTTATGGGATGCCATAAACATCCAGAGACAGATTCCAGACAAAAGTAGAGATTCTCTGTAAGGACTGTTTTTTTCTTTTCCTGTCCTGCCTCAGTTTGTAGTGTGATGTGTTGTGACACACCACAAAACTAATCAAACAAAAGTAAAGGGCAGAAGGTATCTGGCTCGTTGGAAGCTGTTGTACAACAGAAAATGTTTCCTTGGGAGAGTCCAAGTTTACGGTCTGCATGGCTCTGTTCAGGGAATTGGTTTTGCTTCCCGCTCAAGATTTTTCATAAAAATCTCGGGGAGAAAAAGCCCCGGACAAGTCTGGATGGTGAAAATCACTTTCCTTCCTCAACACAGAAACGGACGCAATAGGCTCAAAATCTCTGCCTGGCACCGTTTTCCCTACCATGACACTACCTGAATTTCCTTAGATATATTTAGCACAGGAATGACGCTACCACACAGTCAGTCAGCTCTTGCCGCTGCGGCCTCCCGACAGCACGCCACGGATTATGAAACTGCATATTGTATCGAGTACCTTTAAGCAACATAGTGTTTACAAATATTTAAGGCACCTCTTGTCCTGAATGTGTTTTAGGCAATAAACTGAAGTGAGGAGGAGAACCTGAATCTCAAGTTCAGGATTTAATTACAAGGCCTTTCTTCCTCAATACATGTTTTCCTGCCACTTATAGGCCTTTGACGAAAAGAGTTCCTCAGCTTCTTTAGGTTTTTGTTCCTGAATTTCTCCTTAATTAACTTCTAAATTTCCAAATTGCTTTGAAATGTTGTTATGACATCGAGTGGAATTTCCTCCAGGATGGGCAGCTCTTTCCTAGCCTTAAGATGGGAGACAAATTGCAGTTTGTTTTCAGATGGTCCTGAAATCCCTCTCTTTATGGCACTTTAGAAATGTGTTTTGTTTTGTGCGTGTTGAAACCATGTAGCCATCAACTGACCCACTTCATGATGCTCAGCCAAAACAAATCAAACACACAGGAGTCATGCAACCCCACCTTGTTTTTTTCTTCCACCTCTCACTTTTACATTCTGAACAGAACATAAAGTCTTGTGCAGTTTTGGGGGTATTTGTAGGGAATTCACCATCTTTCTCCATGCAGGGCCAAGGAACAGTTAGTCTCTCCTTTCGCATCACTGGACACCAGCATTGGGATTGTTTTTCAGGAATCAGGGCTAAGTGAGAATTATGTTCCTGCCCTGAGTTAAGCAATTAACTCTGCATTAGTGATCCAGTGTCTCAATCAGGGCAGGAAGAAGCGAGGAAGCCGTTTGCTTTATCCTTTAGTGCACAAACCAATCCATAGGGACTGGGAACGAGGCATCTGCCAGAAAAGAGGGAGATAGGAGCTATCTGAGGGTTACATTTGTTTCCTGTGGTTGTGCATTTATCTTGGTTTAGTTTTCCTTTCCCCTACCTCTTGCCACAATTGAAGGCTATGTAGGAGCCCTTTTCTCCCCTTCACTTGTATTTGTTTCCTTTAATTAGGTGATAATTTTGCAATCTGAGGGGTTCAGAGGCAGTCCTGTTCTCCCTTTCTGCCTGGCTAGTTGTACCCTTTTATTCCCGGCCCTGCCACAGCTGCAATGCCATGCTTTGAAACAAAATTCGAAGGTCCTTTTTGTTTGCATGCTTTTTACTTTTCTTTCCTTCCCCATCCCTTGCATCCCTGCTCTGTGTAGCCCCAGCATCAATTTTCATAGAATCATAGAATGGTTTGGGTTGGAAGGGACCTTATTTTCCTCCATGTGGAGCATCAGACCCATGCCCCAGGCCCCCTGAAACACGACCTTGGGCTGGATCTCACCCCTCATGCAGGTGCTCAGCATGGAACAAAGTTCAAGTCCATTTAAGAGCTGTTTTAGGGGCTTGAGGGGGCATGAGATAGGGTGCAATTTTAACACATCCTCTGTGCGGAATAAATTTGATGTTGGTTGCAGTGAAACTGCTGTGGTGGATAGTCTTTCTAGCAATGAGTGGTCTTGTGTCCTTATTCCTTTGCAGTAGCAGCTATGTGACTTCGTCATTTATACAATCAACCCGAAACTGTCTTGATTAAATAAGGTCTGTAATTGCTGCTATCACAGGAATCAGAACAGGAAAAGCAGTTGCAGTGTGTCTCCAGAATGCCGTCTTCAACTCTATAGCTTGCTGAACAGTGGAGGTAGCTTCTCCAGGGATGGAGACGTGGAGCTCCTCTGAACATAGGACAATTTGAATAATCTCTTTCACCTGTCCAGCAACACAGAATTGTTCCTTGCCTTCCATTTGCTCCTGCTTTGGCCAGGCTAGTCACAAGCAACAAAACCTCAGCTGTTTGGGCAAGTATATCACAAGCCACTGCACCTCTGTCTTAGGAAATTTATCTTGCTGTCCAAAACAATTCCTTACACTCCTTGACATTTACTCCTATGGGTGTTTGTAGACTGTTGCGTCTTCCCCCTCTTGTTGTTTAACCCTAGCAATAAGCATTCAGCTCTGTCCTCATAAACCATTTCCCCTCATCTCTTTAGCTGCCTGTGTCCCTAAGCAGGAGAAGCGCAGGCTGAGCCTGCCTTTCAATGACTGCTCCGCACAGGATTTTACTGGTGGCACAAAATCATTGCTCAAGCCACGATTTCATTGCTGGCTTATTGCATGGTCCTTTGCTGATTATACTGACCTAAGGATCTATATCAGCAGTTCCCTGGGTTCCTTTCCCATGTCCTCCCACATTCTCTTAAGACTCATTTCACCTCTTTCCCCAACTTCAAAAGGATTAATTCAGGCTCACTGCCCCTTCTCCCCACGAGCACATCTCCTGGGAGTGTCCCTGCTGTCTCTGCCCCCACTTCCTTCATCCCTCACCTTTTGTTGAAGGACTTCTCTCTGGCCAGAAGCTGGTTCTCAGAGGCAGCAGGAAGGTGGCTTTCCACAGCACATCTCCCGGGATTGGTGTCTGGTGGATGTAGCTCCCTGGAGCAGGGTAAGGAAGAATAACTGCCTGCATTCAAACCTCCTCTGCCCAGAACCGTGACAGGAGCTGGTGGGCAGGGAGCTGGGCCAGGGAGCTTACCTGCTGGCTGGGAGATCATGGGAAATTCTTGCAATTTTGCCCCTCCTGTGGGCACCTGTCTGCATTTTCAAGAGTGGCTTGTCTGGGCTTAACACATACGAATTTCAAGAGCTTTGTGGTGAGGCCAGAATGTGCTGTTGATGAAGGCATCTTTGAAGGTGTCCGGATCTTAAAACAAATTAATTGCCACAAAATATCACCAGGAAGAATTCAGGAGAACCCCCCTAAAAAGGTGCATTTATCCAGTTCGTGAGGATATTTACAGTGACTACAGCAAGGACTGAAAAGAATTAAGAGTTCTGTAAGGCACAGGAATTACTTCAGGGTGCAAATCAGGCTTAGACTTGTAGGGAGAAGAAAAAAACTTCTTGTGGGCAGATTTGCCCATAGCTGCTCTTTGGAAACTTCCCTCTACTTTTTTGTTAAGTTTTTGTTAGTGTTTACAACCACAGATAGAAGAAGGACCAGAGAGCTCTCTGATCTGGCATAGGATATCATCTCATCACCACAGGGTGAAGCGGAGTGTTGTTCTCTTTTTAGCTGGTAAAAATTTGGAAATTGCAAAATGATCGTGAAAGCAAGAGATGGAATGTTATGGAAGACATTTATTTTCCTAACAACTCAGAAAATCTAGACAAGCTTCAAGTCTATGCTGCATTTCTTTCCTACTTGCACATTCATTTTAACTCCTCCGCTCTCATCTCACTTGTTACTGTGGTAAAGTGGCTGATTACTGCAAGTGTGTTTTCTTTCAGGACTCTCATCTCCAGGTTGGAAGAGCCATCCGTTTGCCTTGCAGCAGGAGAAGAGCTTGGTCCTAAATTTGGGATGACTTGTTCAAAAGCTGCTTTTGTTTCACCTCTGAGATACAGTCCACCCTTTAAAATTCTGAACATTTATTCTGCTTTTTCTGAAGACTGAATTGTCTTCTGACATGAGGAAGAGGGTCCTAAATGAGCATGAATTACATTAAATTGCATCTAGGAATTTTAGTCGTGTTGAATGGCTTTGTTCAATTATTCCAACTGTTCGCCGTGTTTACATAAACATTAAAATCATACAAATATTACATTTTCTCCTCTAAAATAAAGGAGATTCTTATAAATATCTTAACCCTCTACATGTTTTCTTTGTTTCCATATGAGTGTACACATGCACTTTATCATTGTGTTGAATAACTCCTTTAGCCGTATTTTTCCCCTCAGTTTACATCTCTTCAGACATAGGGCAAGAACAGAAGAAGAATTTCGAGTGTAATCAGAAAAAAGAGAAATCTGGTTCCTCCCTAAGATCTTCAAAATCATGGAAGCATTGTACGTCTGTTTAGGTTTTAGTGGAAAAAGCCACTGGTGTCCAGCAAAATGCATTGGGCCTTTCAAAACCATGGCATCGTTTTCTGAGGTTTGATCTTCTAGGTCCCAAAATGAGAAAGAAGAAGAGATGCAATAATCCATTTGGAAGTGAGGGTCTTTCAGTTCTGCCTGATTGGTAGTTTAGTAAAAATTTAGCCATGTTAACACTTATTCACGAGGCAAGTTTAGTCATTGCCATGCTTTCTTATACGCTGTTACTAGCTTTCGTGTTCTTTCTCTGGGTCTCGCTCACCAGGTCCGTGAAGGCTGAGCTCTCTTACTGGCTTCCCATATTCCTTCATTATCCACTGATGGTGCTAGAATGATGACCTCTGGAGAAATATGTTCATTAAGTATTGAGGCACTCCTGGCACTTGCTGCACGTTCGTCAGACTAAATCAGAAATAAAGCTGAAATCCCTTCCGAAGGCGAGGTTGGACATTTAAAGTGAGCCGGAGGAGATCTCCTGGGAAATGTCCGTATTATCACTATCCTCTCTGTTTTAAGAGAAGACTGAAGCTGTCTGTCTGATACAGACACTGTGCACTAGCATTGCATGAACAAGTACAGGAACATTGCAGTTTAAGAATAGAATAAGATCTGCAAAAATACACTGTAATCTCTCTGACCTCCTCATGAAGTGCAAGCATATTATAGGGAGAAATGTGGGACCAAGCTCATAACCTTTGTGTTGGCTGCGTGAAACCGTTCCAGCTTTCTCTGCTGTGAAAACTTGGGAATCCTCGGTTTAAAGCTGATCCCATGAATCGCTGAATGGCCTCATGCCCACTGACTCAGGGCAGCATATATAAATTGGGAAGGCAAAAGCTAATTACCTCCCATAAAACATCTCTCCTCTTGAAGCTGGATGGGCCATGTTGTCCCACGACTAATTGCATGTCTCTTCACTTACATTTGATGCAGCCTCCACAGAAGGTAGTAGGAGTTAATTTGCTGATTTTCGTGGGAAAGGAATCGGCCCCTGACTTTAGCAAGTAGTTTCTCTGAGCAGACCGGTGTGTGGGGTTTTGCTTAATGGCACAATCAGAGCAGGAGTTCTGCAAGAGCCACAGGCTCATGCCAGTTCTCTCGGTCCCACTCAGGAGAAGACATTTTGCAGACAGCTCCATCCTCTCTGACAAGCAGAAGCACAGATTTCTGTGGCTTGCTCTGCAAATGCCTTCCCCTCAGAGATGGTGCATTTAGAGCACCAAGAGTTGAGGGAAGTGTAAGAGGGTTTCTGTCTACATCTCAGATAATTTCTAAGCAAAAAAAAAACCAACAAAAAAAACTAATTTAGAATTCAGCTGACTTCAACATTAAAAAGAATACTTTTTAAAAGACAAGATATTTTTTGAGCAAGGATGCATTTAGAAAACTTCCCTTTTTTTTTTTTAACCATACTGTGAGTTGTGAACACAGAATTATTACTGCTTTGTACCTGTAGCTGAAAAAGGAACCGTGTACCTCTGAATGTCAGATGTGGCTTAAATCTGCTTCGCAGCTTGTTTTGTTTTGTTTTTCTCTGTTTCATTTCCCTTTGCGGTGTTAAGCTCTGACCCTGAAAGGTGAGGAAGTGAAGGAAATGGAAGAGTGAAATTTGGGGAGTCTGACGCTAAGAAGCCAAGGGAACCACGAGGCAGTCTGTCTGGTTGTGAGATTGAAATGTAAGTGGACTCCTCAAATTAATTACTTTGGAACCCACTTACTCATATATGTGGACTCCCTTAAGCACAAGTCTTACATTATGTCACCGAGATGGCATTTGGGCTTGATTTACGTTGGCACAAAACTCGCTATAAACTGCACGTGTGCCCATAGTAGCCCCTTTTCAAACAGAGCGTGTTTATAGAAACAGGAAACGTGGCTGCGGCAGGAATACACCGAGCCTCCGCCGTGTCCACAGCGTCGCAACTCCAGGTACCCAGGATCTGCGCGCTGCGTTCCTTTTCCATGTGCTTCAACTCAGTCGGCAACCTGGAACACCATTACCAGAGATCCGTGGTTGGTTGATGGGGCAAAAAGGACTTATTAGGTGAGATTTACTCTGCAAAGATGTGTATCTGAGCAAGAGCCACAATCCACATCTTAATCTTTTCCTTTCATACTCTGTCCTATCTGTGGCTGGTGTTTCATGGTGATAATCTCTCTTTTTTTTTTTTCCGCTTGGAGAATGAGGGCACACTAAATTATATCTAATTCTGTAGCCACATAATTTTGTCTATAAAAAAGTGTGTGCTTTCCTGTCAATAAATTGGAAGCCTTCAGCTCAAGTTCAGGGACGTGTAAACTCTTCCCTGTTCTGTGTAGTACATCAGAAACGGTTAGATATATATAAGCACCATTCAAGATTTCTGTTAGGAGGTAAAAAGACAGACATAAATGAAGATCAGAACAAGCAGAGTATTTTTGGTGACTGAGAAAACCGTATTCTTTTGTTCCTCAAATGCATTTATTTGCATATTCCGCCTTCAACCTGTTTGCGTTGTGAGGTGCTATAAATCAGCACAGGTAGACCCACTTGGATCTTCTGTGCCTGAAATAAGAGTTTTATGGGTCACGAATGCAGCATCCCTCAAACACCTTCTCTGTGACACTGCTGAAACCCTTCCCAGAAGGGGATAGAGGAAGGTGAAGCCATGAGGGCCCTGTCTCCTCCATCTGGGCTGACCTAAGGGCAGACTAAATGAGCTGCACGCTGTAGGAGTTCCCTTTCGCAACACCCCTTTCTTCAGACTTTAAAGAAGTCTGTAACAGAGACAGTGTTGTTGTGTACACAGAACAGTCTCCTCCAAGTTTCTAAGGAGAAGCGATGATGCGGGAGGAACCCTTTTTTTCACGTGGTGTACACCCCTCTCTGTCTCTCCCTCAGCTGGGAGAATCCTCACGTTGGTATTGAAATGATCCAGGAGATATTTTAGGGCTCATCTCATATTGGGAGTTGGAAGAAAAAAGGTCTTCAGGTTGTCTAGGAGAGACTGAGAGGAAATGCATGTGAATCCTAAAGCCTGACTTCAGAATAGGAAATGCTGTTGTCAGTGAAGATTAGCTTGAAATAGGAACTAGGACCAGGTCTTTTAAATGGAAATATTCTACCTCTGTCCACCTTTAGAACTGACAGAAGGTGTAAGCGTTGCTCTTAGGAGCACGCCCTAGCACAGTGAGCTACAGCCTTGACCGAGTAACTCGGAGAGTTTGGGCTGTTCTCCGATCGTGCTGAAAACCAGCAGTAACTGTGTGTTGCAGTTCCTGCCAGGTGGATGTCAGTAATCTCAGAGCCAGTTTGAGTAGGCTACAAGAGTAGGACTATTGCATTACTCACTGAAGACTTACACTCCCTTTGGAGATGGTGTGGGAATGTATTTCTGTCTGGGAAATACAGTTCCCACATCCAGTGTCTTAGGACTTGCTTATGTACTGATTGCAAGTCAGATAAATTTGTCAAAACATTTGCAACCTACAGCAGGAAAACCAGGGCCGAACAGCCTGCACTTGGTGTTCTATTGCATGAAGTTTTTCCAGTCTGATTGCTGAGCGTAGCCCTCCATGTCCCGACATGGTCACTGTTATGAGAGGATCACAGGCACTAAAGACCGTAGCTGGGCTGTCCTGGTGGCTGGGACATCTTTTTGCCCCTTTTGTTGGAAAATTGCTTGCAGGTAAATGCTTAGTTTGAATTCTCCCCCTTTGCTATTTCATGTAGGGTCATCCTGTTGTGCTTGGGACAATATTAGAACAGAACAACAGGCGAACTTCTCAGAAGGCTTGGGAAACAGATACTGTAGTGCTGAGTGGGTGTCATGAGGGAGGGTTTTTTAACTTCCCTGGATTAGTGCCCAGCACAGGAGTAGCTGGTAGGAAAAATCACGTCGGCAGAGAATTAAATGTTGGGTCTCTGTGGGTGGGAGATGAGGACGCCCCACAGAAGCCTGTAATCCCATCTCTGCTTTCAAGAATAGCAGGCACAGGCAGCACAGCCTTCAGCAGCTCTCTGATGGCAAAAAGGGCTGCGTAGTCTGCCTTGTCAGAGCTATGGCCGCCCAGCGGGATGGCCTTCAGATGCCAAAAGACTTCTGTATTAGAAATTAAAGCTTTTATTTTTCTTTGTAGCAGGCAAGAAACAGGACGTTTCCGAAGTTCTGCAAAGTGTTCTGACTGTCTGAGAGAAATGTTTCCCTTCAAATCCATTGAAGTGCTTGTATCTGTTGCTGCTCCCTGGTCATGTCTCACAGAGATCCGCTGCCCCTGAAGGACTTACATCAGTGCAGTTTATTTGGATGAATAAGAGCTGCTGGCTCTAGCATTTGTTTGGTGATGTTTGTAAGGACTCTGAAAGTTGGGAGGTCTCCAAAGGTGCACGTTAGAAGGTTGCTAGAGACCAAATGACTTATTTTTGCACCTTAACTTTCATCTGAAATACAGCTCGTGGTGTTGTATTGCCCATGTATTTGTGTAGTGGGAGTGTGGTTTTAACACTAACCTTTATTATAACTCCCAACAAATTCTCATATTTTATAATCTTTAAACATACCAACTTTATTTTTTTTCCCCTGTGTGTACTTGAAATTAGTTTACATGATAAATGTAGAGCAATCAGAACAGGATATGAAACAGGAACCTCTGGAGTGAGCGTGAGTAGGACACAGATGTAATTGCCTTCAAAAGTACACGCTGCTTGCTGACGTTTGTCAGTAAGGGAGTGGCCTGGAACCCCAGCCCAAGCAGATGTGTTGCAATAGGCAGAGATCCGTCTTAGTGTCCCTCGATGGCTTCTCCTGAAGATTTGAGGTTATGCCAGCCACTGCTCTGACCACCAGCTTTTCGTCTGTCGTTCCAGACTAGACCTGGAATGAAGCACTTCTTCCCAACTGTGACGTGTTCATCTTTTGGTGTCTGTGAAGCAGAAATTTGATGTGAACCTGGACAAGGAAGCAGCATCTCCTTATAACCAGACCTTGCCTCTATTTGCATAAGAATTAGCCAGAGGAGGAAAAATGTTTATGCCCTTTTTGAACATAAAGTGTAGAAACTGAAGAGATTCACACTGAGATTTGCCAGCTGTGTAGGTCACAGAGGTTTGCAGGCCACACTGCAAGCATCTTAAACCATGATCCAGCTCCAGCCTCTGGTCCCGTGTAACCTCCTTCCTTTCCCCCTGGCCTCCCCCAGATCCCTCCACCTTCCTTATCTCCAATACCCCTCATCTGACCCCTCCGTTCCTGGTTTCAGCGCATCTCCTCCAGAAGCTGGACAAATTGACAGATCTGACAAGAGATGCAGGAAGGGAGCTAGGGGTTATCTGCGTGTGCAGGTTATCTAAGGAGTTGCTCTCAAGAAACAGGATCTGTAAGCAGTACAAGTTATCCCAAGCTGGAGACAAGTAGAGGCTGGGCTGGTGAATTCACCAGAGCCAGCTGTCTTGTGGATACGGGTGAAAGATGAGAAGTCTGAAAATAGTGATGGAGTTGCCCCAAAGCCAGAAAGAGGTGCTTGGGATTGAGAAACGTGGAACTAAAGTTATTTTTTTGGTATGTATTTGGGGCCTTTGAGTTAGCTTCCTTGGTAAGGAAGGGCTTCCTGGAATTCTTCAACTGCTTTTATACCCAGACGGGAGTTTTTTGGTGCTGGATTCAATATACACGAGGGATTTGACTTTGCAGTGAGACTGCCCTGTGACAAACCCCCTCCAAAATATAATCAGCAAAGTTTTTCTCAGATGCAAACTCTGTGTCTGCTTCCAAGTTGGACTCCTGCTGGCTCATTCCTCAGCTGGGTTTGTCAAAACTGCACAACATTTAGTCTTGCTTTTCCTTGCAGTGCTGAGTCACTCTCTGATTTGAGTGAGAATTAAAGTGTTTGTTACTGTAAATTTTGTTAGCCTCTGTCTGAAATCCAAGTGGATAAAGCTGCAATGTCAGTTTGCTCAAAAATGAGGTTTTAGAATGATTTTTGTCCTCACTGTGTAGTATTTGCACATATTTTGTTTTCTCTGTCACTTGTGGTCTCTTTAATTACACCGTGGCATTCTGAACTGTGGCAGGATCAGAGACAGAAAAAGCATGACCAAAGGAAAACAGAAGTTTTAGTGGTTTTAAATAGAGTTTTCAATGTAAGAGGTGACTCCTCTGAAAAGGCAACACAACATCCTTCTGCCTGCTAAGTTTTCTCTCAGTCCTACAGCAGACTGTAGGATTTTTGTGTTGGCCTGAGCTTTTTTTGGCTGTTTATAATGCACTGTTTGGGGTGTCTAGAGAGCACTGGTCTCTAGTAGCTCTTTAGAGACTTGAGGTTTTAGCTCTCTAGTTCCTTATTTCCTTGTTCATCCTGGTCAGGTAGGAAGCGCAGGAAAGGTGCTTGGAACAGATCTGTACCCATGGAAGCTGGATGGCAGTGCAGATGCATAATGCACTTTTCTCTGAGCAGAATATGCTTACCTTAGGCAAGCACAGCTTGTATCCACTGAAACCCTACAGTTGAGGCCTACAAGAAGGCTGGGGAGGGACGTTTCACAAGGGCCCACAGTGATAGGATGAGGGTTAATGGGTTCAAACTGGAAGAGGGGAGATTTAGATTGGAAATTAGAAGGAAATTCTTCACTCTGAGGGTGGTGAGGCATTGGAACAGGTTGCCCAGATGGGTTGTGGATACTCCATCCCTGGAGGTGTTCAAAAAACGTGTAGAGGTGGCACTTCAGGACATGGTCTAGTGGTCATGGTAATGTTGGGTTGATGGCTGGACTTGATGATCTTAGAGGTCTTTCCAACCTTAATGATTCTATGATTCTGTGCAGAGCTGAGGGTGCACTGGGGTTGCTCTGGACATCAAACGTCAATCACAGTTGAGCTAACAAGCTGGGCAACTTCAGTGGTGGCAGAGCTGTAGCTTCGTGGTTAGAGCAGAAAGCAGGACACACTAATGCATATAGGGACTGGTGGGGTACGTGTGCGCCGCAGAGTTTTTGCAGGGTACAGGGTATTGCGCAAGTAGAACCAAGACCATAATTTTAAGGATTATACTCATGCGTACAGAGGAAAATTTAGTTTTCAGAATTCTTTGCCGGTGATGAAACAGAAGACAGAAAGAACACTGCTGGGTTTTCTGATGTCAGCATGAGCTGGCAGAGTTGGCAATAAGAAAATTTATCCTTCAATTATAGGCTAAGCGAGTTTAAGAGAAGTCACTGAGGCACAGCTGGTACGGAGCCCCATATTTGCCTCAGAAAAAAGACACGCTTAGAAGTCCATAAGCTGTTCCCTCCCCTTCTCCCTCCTCTGTTGAAAAATCAGTCTCTTTGTCACATGTAAGAGCTGTACAAGTAACAGGAACAAAACATGTAGGTGTTCTGAATCAAGTCATTAAACAATATGCTATTTGTTAAGCACGTCAAGTTCTGGACAAACTCATACTGCAGCTTTTCTGTTTCGTGTGCTCAGGTGATAAAGAATACTGCAGAACTTCCATCAGGAAAAATGTTATTTCTTGCCTTGAAACAAATCGTGACTCTGTAGTGAGACTGTATTGAGATGATCAGAGGGCTGGAACACCTCTTCTATGAAGACAGGCTGACAGAGTTGGGGTTGGTCAGCCTGGAGACGAGAAGGCTCCAGAAAGACCTTATTGCAGCCTATCGGTATCAGAAGGTGGCCTACAAGAAGGCTGGGGAGGGACTTTTTACAAAGGCCTGTCATGATAGGATGAGGGGTAATGGTTTGAACCTGGAAGAAGGTTGATTTAGGTTGGAAATTAGGAAGAAATTACTCATTTAGAAGGTGGTGAGACACTGGCACAGGTTGCCCAGGGAACCTGTGGATGCTCTATCTCTGGTGGTGTTCAAGGCCAGGCTGGATGGGACCTTGAGCAACCTGGTCTAGTGGGAGGTGTCCCTGCCCATGGCAGGGGGGTTGGAACTAGATGAGCTTTGAGGTCCCTTCCAGGCCAAGCCATTCTATGATTCTACGATATGGCCACTGTTTCCAATTACCCTGTAATTAGAAGGGTTTTTGTTGGTGCTGCACAAGCTAAAATAATCTCTGAAGGGCTAAGACAACAATTAATCTCCACTTTCACCAGAAAACAAAGTAGTTGATAACCTACAAGTTGAAAAATGTTACATTTGGTGGTCCTTCATGGAAAGGGCCCTGTTAATGACATAGAAGCATTTCATTGTAAGAAATCTGTCCCCTCCAAATGTTAAAATGGAATGGAAACACACTTTTTCAATTCCTACTTTTTCTTCTACATGATCTAACTAACTTCTTTCTGAATCTTCTGTGATCTATGATATGCTAATGGTATCAGGTAATTATACCTTATTATAATGATAAATGACAACTAAAGATTAAACATTAAATGTTAGATATTCATATATAGAGCATGGCACTGGTTTGGGCTGTGGTTGTTGCCATCAGCACCCATGTCCAGGAGGAAGCATCCAGCCCTTAGGCCCTGTTTATACAGCGGGGAAGTTCGGGAACTTCTGGCCTTAGGGTTGAAGGCACCCACTAACATTGTACTTTATGTGCACTCCCACCCAGATTGGAGTCTACCTACCTTCTCTGTAGAGTTTTTAAAATGCCACTTCTCTCAATGATTCATCGCCCACAGAAGGAGGGAGGAATTCAAATCAGATGGGGAGCAAAGCTCTCTCCACTGGGAATAGGAGGGGACAGAGCTTCTGGTGATGGAAGAGGGAGAGGAAATGAAACCACTGGTGGGGAGAATGGGCTTCTGCAATATGGGAGGATGTGGATGTGGTTAAGTGGGACCAGGATGGGAGAGCAACGGCCATTAGGAAGGAAAAGGAAAGTGGATGTTCATCAAGCCCTAGCCATAGCAAGAAAATGGAGGACAATACAGTGAGGGAAAAAAAAAAGCCTATCTTTTTCCGTGAGGATACCCAGCTTGCCTATTTGAGGTAACGCTGTTACTTGTTTCAGTCATTCCAAAACCAATATCCCTGCCCAGAAGAGATGATGCACTTCTGGCCATGTCCATACTGGCCACAGCAATGGTATTGGCAGGGCCATCACCTCTGTGAATTGCTGGACACCCTTTTAGTTCATTGCAGGAATCAGGAACCGCTGCTGGCACCTGGCACACATCACCCTCTGCGTGCTCTTTGAAAGCTGAGAAGCTCAAAGCAGGAGGTGGGAGAGATCTGCAACAGGAGAGGAAGAGCAGGGGAAAGTAGCTCTGCTTGTGTAGTTGCTTGAGGGTGGTTTTGTTACAGGGCAACCTGTTTTCATGGATACTTTGCCATATTACTTTTGCTGTGACCTGAGCTGTTGCCTCCTATCCGCCTTCACTACGACTTGATCACCAGATGCAATTTGGACCCCATCATGTTTTGGATTTGTTCCTGACCTGCTTATCATTCTAAGTGAGGATCACTGGAGAGGGACTGCCGGGTGCTGGCCACCAGTGCAAATGCTACCATGACATGATCCAAGGCTTTAGGGATAAAATTACCTACCTTTTATTTCAGCATGTAAGCATTGCCACGCTCGTCTGTGTCAAGTATCCACAAATACGTAATAGGCTTGTGCAAGAAGTTCCTAAGAAGCTTTTTACAAAATTCATGTAGAGTGCTCCCCCATTGTGTGCGAGCCCTGAGAATGTAGACGGGCCGCACTTTAAGCCTTCTTCATATAATCAAGTTTGAGAAAATTTTTTTAGACATCGTTATATCCAGGGGCTGGGTCTTGTTCAACTTGCAAAATAAATCACAACAGTTAGTAGGACCGTACCCGCTTGAAAATGTCCAGAGGGGAGATATCACACGTTTGTAAAATGCCTCCCTTGCACTAGTTTCTGTTTATTTGTATATTTACGTGTTTATTTACTGCAAAGGTAGTGCAGAAGTACAAGCTCTTTAGTTTAGATAAAATCAAAACGCGTCCATTCCTAAAAGTGAGAGTGAAATCAGATAGATTCCGATCGTTAAATTTAGACTGATTTACCATCTTTTAAATACCACTGTTTCAGGAAGGACAAGGTTGAAGTGGAAAATACCTGCACTTCATTATGCAGTGAAACTGGAAGCCAGCCAAAGTGTTGGGCAATCTCGTCTTCTGCTCTGCAGAGTGTCTCCTTCTGCCTGTGGAGCAGAGGGAGCACTGACCCAGCTGTCCCCACTGGCTGGGCACCCAGGAACTTCTCACTGGCTGCCCCTATTTCTTGATTTCCCTCCTTCCTGAGAAGTTTCAGAATGTTTCTTGAGTATATTCTCTGTGTTTTGAGATATCACGGGAAGAGGAAACTTCTTGATTTTGTTTTTCCTGTTGCGGGAGTCTTTTCTTTTTTTTCACTTCTCAAATCCACATGACTCTCAGAAGTCGAGGAGCAGAGAGATCGGTAAGCACTGAAAACAAACGCCGGAGCGCAAGCCATCTGGTGTGTGGAGGAGGGCTGACTCCTACGGCTCTGAGCTCAGCACTCATGTGCAGCATCTGTGCAGGGCTGGGCACGTGGTAACGGGGATGTGCAGCACTATTAGCCCTATGAAGATCTGGCATCTCAACACCTTGGGGGTGATGCCCAGGCAGCTTTCCATAGCAGCCTAAGGAGCAGAAACAGCCCCAGGGCAGTGGGACAGGGTCTGGAGCCATGCATCTCTGATCCTTGCTGGAAAGCATCGTTCATGGGCAAGTGAAGCTCTGCACTCACACCGTGTTTTACCTGGTGGTGTGTTTGTTCCCTGGAGAAACGTGTCATAACAGAAAACTCAGAAGTGGTGGATCAGCCCACCTGAGTTTCAGCTTCTTTCTTCAACCAACCTGATGGGCTGAAGGGAGGACAAATTCCTCATGGCTGCTCTCCTGGGAGCTTCTTCAGGCTGTGTTGATGCCAGGAAAAATGGATTCCCGGTATTTTTCTTGAAAGCTGGAAGTCTCATAAACAAACCAGCCCCCAACCAGTGTTGTTCCATGCTCTGCTTGGCTGTGCAGCGGCGCTGCCAGCCCCGGGATGAACTTGCTAACTCCTCACACACCCACTGGGCAAAACCAACCCAGCTTCCAAAAAATATTATGTCTTTTGCTGTCTATCTTGGGGCTGTACTCAGCCCTCACTCTACAGCTAATACTAAGAGAGGCCTTTCCATGATGGGAGTGAAACAGATGATTTCTGAGGTTGGGGTGAGATGAACTGTCGCAGAGCCAGCAATAAAGTTGTGAGTGCACGTCAAGCTCTTAGGCAGTGCCACCCTACTTGTGTAAAGCCTTTTACCTGCTGTTTTACCTCCCCTTCCTACTGAGACTGATTATATTACCCTTGTCCTGAAGGCAAGCTTCGAAGACATAAATGGCTACAGAGCTGCAAAGTGTTATTGCCTGCCACTTTGGAAAGATGTTGCAGGTTTCTGCGAGATTTAAAGCAAATTAGGCTGTTTATGCTACAATTCACTGGAAAAATAAGTTTCTATAGAAACTACCACTTCAGAGGTATTTACGTTTCTCTGCTATGAAGCATCTTGAGAAAGAATATTCCCATAAATAGCAAATAGAAGTTGTTACATTTGGTAGAGTAAGATAATATTTACAAAAGACTGTGTATGTTCTAAGTATTATTATGGGGTTACTGTATAAACTATGGATCCACTGAATATATTGTAAGAGACTCAAATCTCCTCATAGGAAAAAGGAGATAGTAATGTGTAAAAGTAATGTGGAAAAATGCCTTCGTGCCCTCCCCGGTGATGAATTTGCACTGAAACAGAATCTAATATCTCTGGCAAAGCTGATTCTTTGGAAGTTCATTTCTGAGTGAGTTTACAAGAAAAACACCGACATTTTTAGCTGTAGGTGGGGTGCTGCCCATATATGCATGTGTTTGCAGGCAGAATTTGGGTGTTACTGGTATTTAGCTTTGCAGTTTCCTTCAGCTCTCCAGTTGTAATGCCTTAGAACTCTATAGTTGTCTGTTAGTGAAAACAGTATAATCATTTTGAAGAAAATATATATAGCGTTTGCAGTGCTTGCAGTGGTAGAGAAAGAAGTAGATTTGGAAAGGCTGATGAGCAGTGGATTGTGAGCTGTATCCCTGCTTCTATCCCATTTCATCTTTTTCAAGGAATAGATTAAGTATTGCAAGAGCTTTAGTGCTTCATTTCTTGTATATAAATTGAAATCACAACCCACAGAAAAAACCACCACGGGCCAGCGTCTGCGTGCTCAAGCTGAAGCTGATGATAGGGAAGCTGGAAATGGGAAGGTACCAAGTACTGGGCACATCCCGACTTCCTCAGGAAAGGAGACTTCCTTAGGTACGTTCCATGGAAAACGTGTCTGAAAGATTCAGACTGAACATCCTCGATGTCTTCTTTGTCAGTGGAAGACTTTGAAAAGTGTTCACCAAGGCCTTTAACCAGGGCAGTTGCAGTGGAGGCCTGTGCTCCAGATGGACACAAATCACCCCAGTGATAACTAGTGGCTGAAGTGGTTCTTGGTACCAAAGCATCTTACGACAGCTGCTGCAAGTGCAGAAGTAAAAAACACATAGGTACAAGTATCATCTTTTCAGGGTAGTAGTTTAAATCAATTAACTGATACATGCAACCCCCAAATAACAGCCAATAAAAAAGGAGGGGCCAGGCTGCTGCTTCCTAACTCAGATTTGTTCTCTGACAAAGGACTGAATTATAGGTCTCGGTAACAATGAATGCAGCGTATCGGTGCTGTCTTGACCCATTTACTAGATCATGGTGTCTCTCCCATGCCTTTGTTTTGTTGTTTTTCTTGCCCAAGACTTCTCAGAAGCCTTGAATGCAAGACATAATAACACAGATCCTGCCCTGGTAGCAAATTGTGCAGTCTTTTGTTTCAAGCACACAGCATGCACCCAGACTTGCTCATAAAATATCCATAGCCAAATCATGCGATGCCTGTCTCTCTTATACATTTTTAAGAGCTGTGCCCTAAATCCATTGAAGGACTGGGTGGCGTGAATAGAAGAATTATCCTTCCTACCATATGGGTGAGAAAGGAGCTGGGATCAAGTAACTGGACATACAAAATGAAGCATGTGAATTTGCTGACTGCCAGACTTCTGCTATAAGCACACGGTACCTCTTGAAGTCCAGTTCTTTTGTCTAAATTGATGAAAAGTATTTTGCGCTGTAGAACAGAGGAACTTTGTACAATAAAAAGGGAGCTGGCATAAAGAGAGGTCAGAGAAATGGAACTGTGCGAGAGTCACAAGATGGTGAGGAGCATCTGTAGCGATAGAAGGTGCTTTCTGGTTCCAGGACAACCAAGCTGAGGGAAAGGTGTCTTTATGGTAGAAGTAATTACCTTTGGACTATGAGGTTGTTGCTCTTATTCCAGAAGTGAAACTTGGAAATCCAATTCTATACACTGGAAAAAAATGGCCTTCATTGTTTTACCCTTAGGAGAGAAGCAGGGAACCTAATGACATCCCACATAACCTGGGTGGATGTTCAAAGGAGGAGAAGGGAATTAGCCACTCAGAATGAAAGGGATTTGGGTGTCTACGTCCCTAAGGCTCTTTATAAAATTACACACTGCATACTCTTGCCGGGAGTCCTTTTGTCTGATCATTTCTGTAGAATCGTAGTGTCTTTAATTTGGAAAATTTACGCTCCACCTAAGTTTAGGTGCCAGATACTTCCTTTTCCTGTTCAATGTCTTGCATCTTGGAATCACTTGCAGGGGCCCTCAGAGGTACATTTCACTCTTTAGCTATGTCCAGGGTCATCTGTAGGATTTCAGATGTAGAAATGGGGCCTGTCAGTAGCTGGTTTTGCTCCCATGGAAGCTGGGAGGGGACTGGGAAGGGATGGAGATATTGCCGTCAGTAGGAGCAGGGTGCTTTGTCCTGCTCCTCTGTCACTGCCCTGCGATGCAGGACCCCGTGCTCTTTCCAGGGCCCATCCTCCTCAGGCCATGTGCAACCTCTGTCCTGAGGTGAGCTACAGAAATAAATTGCATTGGTATTTATTGTAAAAGCTTATAGTCGTAAGGCGAAATGCGGATTCCCATGATTCAGAGGGTGTGAGCTCTGGCTGAATACAACCCCACTCAGCCACTACCACAGGTGGATTCCTTGGTGGGTCAGAAACTCCCAAGAAAGCAGCACAGCGTTGTCTGGGCAGAGGGTTTGCAAGAAAAAGTGGCCCCAGCATTTAGGAACAAATTTCTGTAGAATCTGCTTCCAAGTGCTTAGGTCTCTTGAACAGGAGGTGATGCGTACAAGTCCTCTGGTGATTTTGCACAATGGAACCCAAAAGCCATGTTCATGTTGGGAATAGGAAGGCTTCATAATACATTCCCAAGAGCCTTCGCGGTATGGACTGTGGAACTGCGTGACCTTCCTGTTAGGAATTCATCTTAGTTCAGAAATGGATCATGCACTGACCTCACTTCTTGTTGGTGTCGCTCCTCTGAGCTCGGAGGAATTCCTTGAGTGAGCAGGACCAGTGTTTTCTGTTTAGAAGCAGGCGAGAGGACAAACCAGCTTCCATATAGTCTAGGACTTCACTCTGAAGAAAATCCCTTTGACAGAATCTTCAGTAACTACCTTATCACACAACTTTAAAAGCAAAGTTTACTGTAAATATTAATTTGGGATTTTTCTATCTTGGTCAGCTGCTTTTTAAAATGACTTGTTACTAGAATTGCCTTTGCAGCTTGTGCGTCTCTTTTCTGCTTTCAGTTTCCCTTCTGCACTGCTTTGGTTGTAAGTAGGCTGTGGGTTTCTGAAAATGTAGCTGTGATGTTTGCTTATACGAGACCTGTGTTCAAAAAAACCCCAAATCCTAAATGACCACCCAAAAAAAAACCCTAGCCAAAATCAAATTCTTTCCCCCCATGCATCTAAGTTATTACTATTAGGACAAGTTTAACATACACCGTGTGACGGCTTCACCAAGGTGCTGTGTTTGCACCACACCGTACTGGTGCCTGTTGAGATTTGTAGTCCCATTTCTGTTGTTAAGGAATCCCACGGGGGGTGTGTGTGCCACCCGCAGCTCCAACAAGTGGTGTGTGGGTACTTGATGAAGTCTTCACAGCCATAGTCTGTCTCCTTTGTGTGTTTGACCAACAGCTACCTCAATCTTGCAGTTACCTCCCTGCATCCCAAGTAGTGTTGGGAGGTTTCTGTATGGGATGGGAGCCCACCTTCCTGGTCTGAGTGCTGGTGAGGAATGACAGTTACCAAAATCCCATGACTTTCTGCGCTCTTCTCAGAAGAGGGACATTGTACCCCTTTCTCTGTATTTTAATTTGATGTCTCCTCTGATTTTGATTCTATGTTCATATGGTAAGTCTGATTCTTTTCTCTTTCCATTTTAAAATACCTCAGGTTACTTCGGGCACAAATTTTCTTGGTCAGTAGGTGACCTCAGCTCTTGTTATTGTCAGCTTGTACTAAAATCAGCGATACCTACTTTGCTTGCATTTCTTCTGGGCTACTAAATGTGCGTAGAGAAGTTCAATTCCCAAATCAAGAGCATGGGCTGCTCTAATTGCTTTCTTCTTCTGTGAGCTTACTTCTGTTTCTGTCTGGGTGTGTCACAGTGCCTCAGATCTCACTGGAGCTGGGCACACATCTCTGGAGGCTTGAAGATCAACCTGTCTTTGGTGCTGCTGCCGCCATCCCAGGAAAGGTGATCTCGCTGATGTTCCCTGGACCGCTCAGTTGTGGGAAGGGTGCAGAGTCTGACACTTTGCATGACGTTCATTTGTTTGACCGTGTTCAGCCATCTACAAACCGTCTAGTCCAGGGTAGTTCTGGTCTCCCCCTGTGGAGAGGAGCACTTTCAGAAGGTGCTTCTCCCATCTCTCTTAGAAACCTTTCCCTGGGGTGATGTGAGTTGTCATCTGAACACACCTGTTTCTCTGAAAGCCTCAGCTAGTCCCTGGCACTGTCAGACAGGTCAAGGGAGCTGAGATAAACCCTCCTCTTTATTTAGAGGAAAGAAACAATCTCGTGTGCTGGATTTCTACCTCCAGTGATGGAAGCAGCAACTTCTAGAGCTGTTTTCTCCTTCTTTTGCCGGTGAACACAGCATTTCTGGGAATTTCAGTGAAGGTATGAATCAAAGGGCAGGCTCTGCCTCTGTTCCTCAAGCAGAGCGATCCCCTGTTCCCTGGGAAGTGCTGCCCCGACAGGTTCCTGTTTTCTGTAAGTAAGTAAGTGTGGACCGAGGAGACGTAGGCGTGGAGAGCCGTGTTCCCCACACCCTGTGCTCCGGCATTTGTGCTCCAAAACTTCCTGCAAAGCTGCACTTGCCATCTGGGGCCTGGCAGCTGCCTGGAAGGAACCATTTCCTCAGCTCTCCTCGGCCTCTAACAATCTTGAACTTTTTGACCTATGTGCCTATTAATTATTGATAGAATGTTGCATTATTTAGGCTTGTTTCAGCAGACAGATACATTATTACGAGACAGACATTTGCCAGACAGGCTGATAGATAACATCCTAAAAAAAGTCTCAAGTTGCGTTTGTACAATAAAGGCCTGTAGCTCCATTACCCCTTCCTTCCTCTCACTGGGAAGTTAGCACTAGGCCACCTCGAGACCCCAGTAGAAATCTAAGCGTAATAATGATCTCTTTAGGCAACGAGCTGAATCTTGACTTTGTTGGAGGTTTGGTCATGATGTTAGCCAGTCCTCGGCACTACAGAGGAAGTCTTCTTAACCAAGAAGCTGTTTTTCTGAAGATACAAGAAATTGTTTTGTTTTTCAAACCCTGGCCATGGAAAAGAGAACTGATTTCTCCTTGGTTGCTATGAGCTGTGTTGCGACACTCCAGAGACCCAGGCGTAGCTTGATCTGTATCTCCCAGGGAAACCTGCCTTTGATTTATTCAAACCCCGCTGCAATCATTTTGTCCGCGGATCCAAGAAAAAGGCGTATCGAGATGAATTAGCTGTAATTTAAAACATGCATGCTGAGCGTTTCTGAACCCTTCTGACTGCCGCGTAGCTTCAGCTGAAGCACGAATGAGGGAACACAGTCCTTTGTGGCAGTCGCATCAAAATTACGAGCGCAGTGTGCGGACCCAGCTGACGAGCAGCGCCGAATACGTGACGAGCTTGTTAGCGTCTGCGTGCTGCCCTCTTCCCTCTTTCCCTGCTCGTCATGCTTCGTTCTGTCGCAACCAGTTTCCCCTCTGATGTCAAAATCCCACTGCTTGATGCGTTGGCCGTATGAAAGCAGAAGAGGCAAAGAAAAAAAAAAAAAAGGAAGGAAAGCAGACGAAGGAGGATGAGGACCAGAAAAGCAGTCTCGAGTGTTACAATCTGAGTGCTTGCTTGTTTTCCAGGGGCTTCCTCAGGAGAAACAGGCGATTTGGAGGAAACAATTTCAGAAAGACAGAGCTGCTGTTTTCCAAAGTGATCCAGCACTGACTTCTTAATGTCGTGCGGGCACTTACTGCTGCAGTTAGACACACTGTGGGCTTTTCAGAGCTGTGTAGCCTGCTGCCTTGGATGCCCATGATAAATTTTTTAATCCTTTGTGAGTCGCTTCTGTCTCATTTCTGATTCACTGCTGCAGCAGAGCCGTGTCCATGTGCCTGGGAAACTCCCTTAGTTCAACCCCAACTTGACCGATGTGTTTGGCCCCATCACTCAGGGTCATCTCTCTCTTAGACTCCCCTTACTATGTGGCCACACTAGCATCTTCCCTGGCTTTCAGGAGCTCCAGCCACATGTGCTACCCCACCACAAAACCAGGACCTCATCCTCAAAGCCTGTGTAATCTCTTCATTTCCTCTGCTCTAGCACACCCTTTCCCAAAGGTCCAGCCTTGTTCACTAGGAGGGGATCTGTTCAAAAGAGATCCTTTAGGTTTGTCAAAAAACTGTTAACAGAACAAAACTGCACAAAACAATAAATGAGGAAACCCGCACTGGTTTCCTCACTGCTCTTTGGAGTGTTGTGGGTCTTGGCCAGTGTCTTTGAGATGTCCAAGTTTCCCCCAGCTCATGGCTTCTCCCCCAGGTTATACAGTCTCTCTTATTCCTGCTGACATTGTGTGGTCTGTTTTCCAGACTGATGGGTGAGGGACTGTCACCTCACACCTCCTTTGTCCTGCATCTCCTTCGTCCAGTCTGTCCATCAATGCTATCAGGCAATCCCAGCCTTCTACTAGACAATTAGTTCCCACCTCTTTGAAATCTGCTCTTGAAAAATGGTTTTCCTGGATGGTAACCACCTCTTTTTTCCTGATAGTCCTCCATTTGAATAGATGAGCATCAGAGCTTGGCAGCCCTCCCTTTTAGTCCTGGATAAGATGGAAGAATTTATCCTGTCGCACGCTGTGGGTTTTATCTCCATGTAGGGACAGGGAAGCAACGACCTCCCACACTCGGATTGAATTTTAAGTCTGACATGAGTAAATGTATGAAACGCAAGTCCCTAACACTGAATTCACAAAATCTCTGTAGACTTTCTAAATTATTTCAGGCTAGTTTACTGAAATTAAATTACATAAAAGTCAAACAAACCAGCACATTATTATGTAAAGCTCTACAAAACAAGTGCTGTGATTTTTACTGAGTCAAACAAATAAAACATTAAGGGTAATTATTGTTCAGGGCCATGTGTTAGCTTTTGAAAACAAAAAGGAAATAAATGAACCAAGTCACACAAAACATATGTCTGCAGAATAATGATAAAACATATACCGTATCTGGACATCTTGTAAGTGTGGTTTTAATTCTTGCTGCTGTTGTGGCTGGAGGCTTTTGCTGTGCAAAAAGGCTACACTGTGTTCATATTACAATGCAGAATGTCTTTTATTCCTACTGCATCAAGAATAATGCCATCCTCTTGCTGCAGTAATGTGGTGGATTCTGAGTCCTTCAGCTGAGACACCTTCCTGGGGAGTGCTGGAAACATGCAGAAGGCCATCGTTCAGTCCTGCTGGCTGGCTGTGATACGGGTCACCTATCAACCTAGCCAGGCTGTGAAGGAGACTGCCTTCACCTTTGGTGTGCAAAACCCTGAACTTTCAGACTGAGAAGTCCAAAGGAAGGATCAGTGGGTGACCGGCTGAATTTAAGCAGTCTCATACAAGAATTTCTGTAACTATGCTCTTGGAGCTGCTTTGTTAAAAAAGCTGTATGAGAAGTGGTGTGTTTCTGTCCTCCCTATTGTGCACAGGCTGCATTTTGAGAGGAGAGGCTGTGCTGGTGGCTCTGACCGTGACAAGAGGACTCTCCTGCAATATATGGGATAGAAAGGCACTTGCCTCTCCTGGCATGTTACGATTCGTGCCAGGATTAACCAAAAAGGCATGCTCAGAAGTATGGACAAGGTCCATTTGGTAGCTAAAGATCGGTCTATTCCCCAGATTCATCATTGCTTTACCATCCGTCATCCTACCACCTGCCTGAACTTGTCTTCTACAGCTGCTACCACAGCCCGAGCCCTGGCTCCCGGGGGCTGCTCTTGGAGCGTGAGTGCCCATATCTTGCAATTCTGCCATTGCATCTTTGGCATTCTCTGGGCAGCACAGTCGTGGGGCATTTCTGTCAGCGTGCAGGGCACGGGCCAAGAGTATAACATCTTCATGCGTTTTTCCTTGTGGAGCATGAGTTCATACTGGAGGTACACGTGTTCCGCTGTCAGCTCGGTTCGTGCAACAAAAGGCGAAACAAAGCAGTAATAAATAGCGAAGTTGCACAAGCCACCCTTGAAATAATGGCGTTGGGTGGAACACGTGAAATAGGAGCTGTGGCTACAAAGCAGATTACTGCTTCCTGTTCCTCCTGTGAGCACGGTATAAACGGCAACTGTTTGAATCGATGCAGCAACCAAGGAGAGTATTGAAAGTCTGAAAATGCCTTACTAGCCTTCCTGCTAGTCCTCTTTCAGCTTTGTAGACTAACAAGTGAAGAAGTGAGCCCCAAGCCTTGTCCTCTTCCACTGAAGGCTGGTTTAGTGCCCGTGTGCTGAGCAAAAAGCATTGCAAATTCACGCTTGGCTTTCCAGCTGATGTCACAGTCCCTGGTGCTGTGTAGGGCTCTGAGGTCCAAAGTCATGAAGAACTAGGTAACCAGGCACTGACTTCTCATCAATCTTTTGAATGACCGTGGAGAGGGATTTCTAAACACTTAAGGAAATCAAGCCTTAAAAATGGAGGCTTGGTATTCCAAAAATATGGGAACATAGATTTTAAAAATCTTCCATAATCTCAGTTTTTCAAAGGTCTTAATTTAGATTTAGAAGATAATGACTCATTTTTGCAACATTTCATCATATCACATGAAGTATTTTTGGGGGGGAGGGAAGCAGGTTAATGTGACCCATAGATGTGTATTCATCTGTCAGTACATTTGTATTTAAATCAATGAGTAGTTTAAATGATTAATATCATTCCAGATTTCTTCTAACATCATCATCCAACATTAAGCCACAAATATCTTCTTAAAAAATGTTTGTTTTTGAAACTGTGGTGGTATCATACACCTGAAATATAAATGCATTTAGAGTGGCAGAAAATCGTAAAATCTAGATTTTGAAGCCCTGAATTCTATGGGATTCCTGCAGTTCTGTCCAGATTGTGTCAAAGAAATGAAAAGAAACATTGAATTTCAGTGTTTCTTACACAATTCATCGACACAACTTTCTTCAGACTTCATTATTTACGTGCCAGTATCACAAAATTCTGGAAAGAATGAGAAGAATGGGTTCGTTGGGATAGAGGGAGGAGATACCTGAAATATACCACGTGCCAGAGCGATTCTCCTAGCCCCCAGCTCACGCTTTGCCATGCTTTTTCCTGGGCACTTCTCTGATGTGAGCAATGAGTTACCATGCTGAATTATTGGGCTGCCCCACAGCTGACCCCAAGCTCTCCTCTTGCTGGAGAGCCTCACGTGTCCTGCCTTGTCAGGAGATCTCACGCCTTCACTGCAGACGGCAGCACGAAAGAACAACCGTCTTGCCTCAGAACAGAAGGGGACAAAACTACCAAGCACTATGGGTGTGTGAGACAAAACCAGTTTCAAAACCAAAAGATCTCGGTACCTTCATTTTAGGGTGTCTAGACACATTGGAAGCTCTTATTTCTTGCATGTGATTTTGCAGAAGTGTCTACACTTAATGGTAGTGCCAGTAGTAATCCCTGGGATTTTCTTCCTTCGCAGATTAAAGTTATAACTTCAGTTTGGTTGTGAAGTAACTTGTATTATCATGCAGGGCAAATAATGCTCGTGATCAAAATGATGACAGATTTGTTGTTTACTTGAATCTAGACAGAAACATAACCTTTGAACTTCTTGAGGAAGAATTTTTCACATGCATTTTTCACCAGAAAAACAAAAACTCGGACATGATTTTATCCCCAATTGTTTGCTTAATCGTCATCATCTTTTTTTAATGAAATGGTAATGTGTAATGGGGGAGGGAGGAGTAATTTTCTGGGCAGTTCCGTTCTGAACTAAACCCATCCAACACAGATACAATCAAGATCTTACAACTACTGAAACGGATCAGTGCGAGAGGGAGTAATTCACACTGCCCTGGAAGTGGGGAGTGGTGCGTGTGCACATCATCAGGGATACTTGATTGAACCTCAAGAAGAATGCTATTAAGCATTTTGCATTAATTATGCTTAAAACCATCCCTCTAGTGATACGGAGGCTAATTTTTAATTGATACACTTAAATCAATTCCTTCACGGACAGACATTTGTTCATTATGAAGTCGTTTTTACGCACAGCCACTCTCGGGGAAAGCAGGCGAATATTGTTCCGTCAGCAGTCAGGTACATTAGCGAGGCAATTGCTCTACATCTCCTTCTGATGTGTTTTGATGGCGCTCATTTCTTCTGGCATGCTTTTAGCTCCCGGTGATTCAGATGTGTCAGCTACTATAGCTGTAAGAAAACATCAGTGATGGATTTATAACACCCAGACATCAACTTACTGACCTGAAAAGTGGCTAAGTATTTGCTTTTGAAGCAAAATTGGTTTTATCCATACAAAAGCCATGCTTCCTAAGTTCCCCTATCTATATCTTAATGAAACATTTTATCCTGGTTATAATTCATGACTCTTGTCAGATGAAGGTTTCTCAATGAGGCATAGTTGGGGTAGCTGCTGAATTTATGGGAAGGAATCAACATAATCTCTTTAAAAGTGAAGTCGTCTTGTGAAATGTCCATTGAACTGGATTGTATAAAGTTCTGAAATGTCTCACTGTCTATATTAAGGAGGGGTTTCTCTAGACAGAGAGATGGTGGAGCTCTGTCAGGGCAATGCTTGTCCAAGGAGGGATGCTCTTCGGATCACCTTCTGGGACTAAATGAAATTTACTGTTGTTCTTGTTGTTATATGGGTCTTAGAGCAGCTCCCATCTGGAATCAGGTCTCAGCGTGCTAGGTGTTGAAAAGGTATGAAGGAGAGCACAACCTCTGCACCAGAAATTAACGCTCCAGGCAGAGACAGGTTAGAAGAAGGAAAGGATTAGTAAAAAATTGCAATATATGCAGACAGAGCTCTCTTCAGGCCAGATGAATTCCAGCAGAGATAAGGTACCAAGGCTCCAGTCCTGCCATCCTCATTCAAACAGAAATCTGACTGTACTTCTGAGCAAGTCCTTCCAGCATAAAACCTAACAGATTGTTCAGTAGTGAATTGGATGTATCTGATTTTCTGTCCACATTCTTCCAGTGGAGAAGGAGCTCCCTGGCAGTGTCAGCTCTGAGCCATTCACATGAAATTTGTTGAAAGCTTTACTGAATCTCCTGAGTGAGAAAAATAATCTGCCCAAGAACAATCCCACTGGATGAAGTCGGGAGATCTCAGTTCACTTTTCAGCCTGACTGCAGGTTTTCCTGTGTCCTTGGATTAGCTGTTCAACCCCGTGCTTTCACCATTTACCATCTGCAGAATAGGAATGATGGTGTTTCCCTCGCTGACGAGGAACAGTCCTCTGCTCAGGTACTACCCTAAACCATAGGATAGATCTGGGATAGAAGCTCGGACTGTTTTGTCTCAAGTAAATAGGGTCTCCCGTGTGCAAGTTAAATGGGGTATATCTCTCTCACAGTCATATTTTGAGGGGTAGATGGATTCGGGAGGACAGGTAAAAGGGCCTGCATTTAAAAAAATATTTCTATGCTGGAAATCAGTTTTAAGTGTTTTGAAGTTACATAAGATCATCCCCTGTTGATGTTGGACAGAAGGAGTCAGATTATTTGGCTTTGAAGTACATCGGAAGGTGGCTTCTTCCCCTCCCTTCTCCAGCAACTACTCTCATATTTCTTCCGTCCCATGGGGAGAATTTAGCTTCTAGTGCAGGCTACCCCTGGAGCACCTCAAAGTGCATCTCTAATAGGGCCACGGGGATTTTCTAGTATATAATTCATAACCAAAAACACTTCCCTTATGGACAGGTTCCTTGACACACCCTAGGCGGAGGGCAGACAGCTGTGGTTTTCCTTTGGCTTCAGGAGACTGGACTAACCTTCCTTCTGCAAGTCACTGAGGGAGGTATTTAGCTCTTGTCACCCTGCTGCTGCAGTGGGGAATGGAAAATAGAAGTTACCGAGCACGGAAATGTGGCAGAAGAGCAAGATGCCCCTATGTGCTGCTCTCCTTGAACCTTAGCTTTAGCGTTTCATTTTAAAACGTGTCCCATCCCTGGCTTTTGGATTGAAGGTGCTAGTTATGAGAGTGGTTTCTGTGGTATTGACCTCTCTGGAAACATGGTGGAAGCAAAGGCCATCCAGCCACGGTCAGATAGTCAATGGCTTTTGGTCGTTACCACACTGGTCTGGATGTCGATCCATTGCTGTGCAGCAGGAGAGTGAACAAAGGAGCTAGCTGTTTCTTTCTGGAGGAGACTGGAAGCGTTTGGGGTCCTAACACCAGAAGGACGGGCTAGCAGGGAAGGCAGAGCTGCACCAGGGTGCTGAGCTCTGTGAGGCACTGCCTTCACTTGCCGTGGAGGGGATGGGGAGCTGGCAAGGGAGCCACGAGAGCCCCGCAGCCAGAGGTGCAGAGCCCTGCTCTTTGGCCTGAGGAGACAGCAGAGCCTAGAAAACGTTGCTGCCATTTTCGAGGGGCAGAAAGAAACCAAACCCACTTCCTCGTCCATCTCCTACCCCCCTCCCCATGGACTAAGCCCCACCAGCCTCCTTGAAGGGAGCCCCAGACACTTCTCTGCTGTGCGAGAGCTTGTGCTGAGAGCTCCTACCTGCTCTCTTGTTTACGGTTCCCGGCTCAGACCTGCTGTCTGCTCTCTCCTCTCAGCTAATTGGCAGACAGAGGCCTCGAGGGGTTTGGTTCGGTGCCATCAGACTCCTGCTAGCTCCGGCGGTGCTGGTGTTCTTCCGCAGACAATGACTTCAGTAGCCTCCGGGCACCCCAGAACCTCCTAACAAACATCTCGCATAACTGCCTTATTAACTGATTGCTGTAGTAAGATAATAATTAACACCCTTACTTGTGTCTTGGCTCAGCCAAAAATATTCTCAAGTGGACTTAGAAATGCATAAAATGAATAAATGATTTATGTTTACTGTTTTTAATGGAGCTACTTATTAGCAACGCTCTAATACAGAGCACCGTAACAACACTCCTGATTTCGTTAAAGAGTTAGAAGGCAGTAATGAAAAGCTGTAGGGAATAAAACAGGGAAACACTCCCCGAGCCAAATCCTGCTCTCAGTTGTATTTAAAGATCTTGCTGAGCTGAATCCTAGAGAGGATTTTGGCCAGAAAAGCATGGAAATGGAGAGGTAGCTCTGTCATCTACTCATTCCCTCACCCATAGAGGACCTGGCCCAGCCAAGAGAAGGGTGCCTACCCTGGAAGTGCAGACACAAAATTGTGAGTGCAGGACGTGTGTGTCTGCAGCAGATCAGAAGGGCCGTGTTTACACACACGTTCTGCGTTGCACGAGGCATGAGGCAGCAGGGAATTTTACCATGGCAGCCTCGAGTAGTTGCGCTGGCTCCAGGGCTGGCATCTCTGACCTTGATGGGAAGTGGGAAGGTTCGTGCAGCAAATCTTCACTCACTTATGTTGTTTCTTACAGTGATAAGAACACTAATTTGGAAGGCGTGGTGGCCTTCGGAGAGAGCCCTGACACAGGACCCAGGGGACATGAATGAGGTGCTGTGCGCTATTGATGGGTGACAAGAAATCCCACCCTTCCTCCTGTCCTCTGTGCAAAAGTGAAGGTGCATTTAGGAGCCTTGAGATATGGGAACGGAGCATGGGAACTCTTCACAGTGGGTGGATTGACTCTAATTTAACTCTTCAGCCACAAATATTGTTTGCTATGCTCTTCCTGAAATGAAGAGATGGGAGTCCATCACAAGCTGCCATGACACAACACACACAATTCCCAGATCTGGGGCCTACAAGAAAGCTGTGGAGGGACTTTTTGTGAGGGCTTCTAGTGATAGGACATGGGGTAATGGCTTTAAACTGGAAGAGGGGAGGTTGAGATTAGAAATTAGGAAAATTTTTCACTCTGAGGGTGATGAGACACTGGCACAGGGTGCCCAGGGAGGCTGTAGATGTCTCAACACCAGACGTCTTCAAGACTAGGCTGGATGAGGCTCTGAGCAACCTGATCTAGAGGAAAGTGTCCCTGCCTGTAGCAGGGGGTTGGAACTAAATGATCTTTAAGATCCCTTCCAAGCCAAATTATTCTATGATTCTAAGATTCTCTGATTCTATGATTTATTTGACCAACCATCTAAATCATGTTGTTTGATTCCGACTCAGAAGTTCTGTCTCCCACTTACTTTTCAAGATCTTCTCTACTGAGCTCTCTTCAGTGAAGCAGGCACATACCCAGCTTCTGGGTTTATCCTTCTGGATTTATACCCAGAAGGGTATAATTTTATAAAAATATATAAAATTATATATTTAGTGTTTAGAGTATTTCTTTTAGCACACACTCCATCCTTCAAATGCTAATAGAACACTTTTCGCAAATACTATTAAATACCTGCCAATATTTTCTTGCTGTCTTTGCTCACATCTGCTGAGAGAATTAATAATGTTCATCTGCTGAAGTTTCCAAAAGAATTTAAAATGCCCGGCTAAGCAGCACCATTAAAAGCATCTGATTTTTCTCCTAGATGGACAGGATTTCAGCACTGTCTGAAAACTCGGGGCACTTTAAGGTGCTAGAAGTGTCAGATCATTAGTCTCTGGAGACACTAGAGAATTTTCCAGACTACCGTTTTTTTTTCACGAACACGTACATGAAACATCCTGTGGATATTCTCAACATTTCTTAGGCAGTCCTATCAGTCACATACAAGCTGAAGGCTACAGAGCTACACTTGTCATGAAGAAATACAGTATTCTAAGATAACTACCAGACCAATCGCTCTGATGTTTCTTAAAATGATCTATGGCTCTCTTTTTTTTTTAATTTCCAGAAATAAAAATGAGCTTGCTTCAGGGCAGAGACAGTCTAAAAGCTTGTGCTAATAAATCTCTGCAAGTTTAGTAGCGCTTAATACATATTCTGCTTCAAGTGCTTTTTAAATGCATTATCACCTTTAAGTAAATACAGTGGAAGGCTGCCAAATGCCTGGATGCTGTTCTCCGTAAATTTATGCATTTATATCATTAATGCAATGAAATGCTTAAACTTTCATTGAATTTTGCTAACTGATTTGCAGTTTGAATGGTAGGAATTTTATGCATATATCAATTACCATTTAAGTAGCTGCTGTAATATTTCTGTTTAGGCAGGCAAAGCACACTCATCAAAATACTTTTCATCTAAATTAGATGTGGGGTGAAGCATTCGAGTACTCACAAAATAGAGGACACATCCAAGGTATGAGGACTTCAGAGCTGTGTATTCCTGGTACAAACCAATATTAAGCATTGAAGAAATCTATTTTTGGGGGGTGTCTCAGGTTCGAAGGCTACTGGGCAAACCCTTCTCAGCTGCACAGTTGTGCTGCAAGTGAGTTTAAATGGTGCCTTGTCAAAATTCTTATCAATCCACCACGGGCTGCTGCCACGCTGAGAAGCCATGGCTCCGTTGCACGCTGTAACAAATTCACAAGATAACCTGTGCCCCTCTGAGTTGATACCCTAAAGCCACACGGCCACTTTACGCAGGTGTACGTGGCTGTACAGGGTTCAAGGTAGCACTGAATTAAGGCTCCTGCGTTTTGTGTCGTGATGCCACACGTTGGCTTTTACAAGCTGTAGATGCCTCCTGCTCCTTTTTTCTTTGGTGGCTGCCGGGTGCCTCCCCACCCAGCTCCCCACCATGTCCTCACTGTGCCTGTCCAGCCTGAAGTACCCGGCACGGCAGTAACCACGGCAGCAAGAGCTTGAGGAGGGAAAAAAAGGTAGTGTGTGTGGCCCTCACCTCTGTGCCCCGGCTGCTGCTGGCGTTAGGGGTGGCTGGGCCAGGAGAGCTGGTCTGCAGCCGTATGCCGCAGGTGGACGGGACTCTGCCCCAGCTCCATCCACTGCCTGGGTGAAGTGAAGAAGGCTTCAGACCACGCTGTGTGCGCCCACCTCTTCTGATGGTATCGGCAGGTGGGGCTTTGGTTAACAGCAGAGGAAGCAGCCAAAGCTGCAGTGGTATTAAGATGAGAATCCTTTGGTAAAGTGTTTCACCAACGATTTTCTGTAGTAAGTTATGCAAATCTTGTTTTGAACGGTTCTTCCTCCAGCTAGGCAGATCTGTAGGTTTCATGTGGCTTATGTATATGCAGCTGAGAGAAGATTTACCTACAGAACGGTGGGTCGGTAGTTGGAGCACTCTCACCTCCAATGGATGTCAATACACAACAGCAGCCTGTGCTTACAAGGCCTTAAAATCAAGCCCTGCCTGTTTAGGAGCCTGCCTGGCGGTAGCCTTTATAGCAAAGGAATTCCGAAAGGGCTGTGTACTGTCTTTTTGGATTGATGCTAGTTTACTAGAAGTTTTTTTCAAAAGATTTAAAAGATAATAAATAGTCTCTAATTTCTAAGTGAGCTGACTCACCTCAGTGGATCATAATTCCTCTTGAATTTTTGCTATAAGAAAAGAAAGGAAGATATATTGATACTGTATTTTATTCCTGCCTATTTTGCTCAAGTTTCAAGTTTAGAAACAAGTGAGGAATGGATCAAGTGCCTTGTTTGAAGATACAGAAAAACATTTTTCAGCTCCCACTTGGGTGTAGTTTTCAAGAGTGACTAATAAGAAGGTGGCGATTGCCTTATTAGTATGCACTGAACTGAGTGCCCAATATAATTATATATTTCAGTTGTAATTAAGACATTTAATTGATTTGTTTTAACTAAATTAAGAGACGTCAGGGAAAAAAAAAAAGAGATTTTTGGCAGATTTTGAAATGTTTTCCACACAGCCAGCTGGGTTCAGCTGAGCAGAAATATCTGTCTTATTTCTGGATAATGTTATGAAGAGCAAAACCCTTGCTATTGGGAAACTGTTATGAAATAATCTTGCATTTCTTCAGCTCTCTCCTTTACATGACAAAAATTTACCAGTTGAACATCACAGCATTCTTAGGAGAGAAAAACTGAGGGACAGAGATGACTTGAATGGGAGATGTTTCCATGCATGGCCATAAGAAATAGGGTGAAAATGCAGATTTCCTTTTCTTAGATTGGTTACTTGGTAACTTTGCTACCCAGTGAGGTAAATAGAAGCATTATTAAGAAACCATCTTCTTCCTCCTTTTTGGTCACCTACTTCCCTCTAATTTTTTTCCTGGTTTTGCAACCTGGCTCCATACTTCTTCTTGATTCTGGGTTATTCTAACAAGATGGCTTTTCAGTTCCAGTTTTTAGCATGGAAGCAGAAATGCTGATACAGCACGAGAGGGGCTCAACATGCAATATAGCTGCTGGACTCTTGCTGCAAGTGTTACAAAGCCTCTTCCATAATTTCTTACCAGCTTTTTGTCTCGGAGGAGAGGGAGGGTATTTAAAGGAGAGCTTAGGAAGTCTATAAGCTGAAATTAATCTACAGTTTTTACATCCAGCCAGATGCTTTATCTACCTGGGCTGCTCAATCCGTGTGACCCACAAGGGCTGCCAAAATCAGCCACTGGCCTTAGGGCTGAGAAGGGACATTCCAACCCAAAAAGCGTTTACACTGTTGAGTGTTGGTGTGAAACTAATTTGGCTGGTCATACGCTATTTTGAATTTTCCTGATTTCAGTACACCCGGGTTGAAAAAATAAATAACAGCCTCAGAATCTGCCCCAAACAACTCGTCCTGAGAAAAATGCTGCAAATAAGTGTGGAGACACGACGTGCCTGGGAGGCAGCCGTGGTTTGCTGCTCATGCATATCTGAAGTAGCTGACTGTAAGGAGTAGTTTAGAAACCTCTGGTGTGAGAATGAGGTGGGGCAGCTGAAAGTGCTGCGGTTCCTAAATTTATTCTGCTGTTACATTTACAAGAATACGTGGAATGGAGCATGCAGCTAAAAGCACACAGAATAGGAGAAAGAAAAACTAAAGGAAAAGCAGTAGCTGGGCACCCTTCTGGTAAAACCTGCTCTAGTTTTTAGGAACAGCTCATAATCCACTGTTTACAAACAGCAGTACATCAATGTACAGCACAAGTGACTCATTTTGAGACAGAACAAAACAAAACAGAAAGCAAAATCCCCAAATCGCCACAGTTCTGACACGGGGCACCAAGAATAGACAAATTCAGAATGAAAGTTACAGCAGGGCAAACAGCTCCTCTCTATTAATGAGTCGTGCAGGGACTCTGCACTAAATGGATGAGACACGGATTTTTCTCCAAAATGTTTTTCTTTCAAAATATGGTTTCATTTGAACCAAAAATTTCTTCAGGAACTTGTCAGAACCAATTTAATTTCATTTAGCTATCTTGAGGCAAAGAGATCCTTTGATAAGATCAGTCATTTCATGACAATATTTTCAGAATGTACACTGCATAGTTTGATTTCAAGTGATTGTTCGTATTTACATATTTTTCAGTTCCTTCAAGAAATGTTTAGAATTAAGGCTGGAAGTCAGGATGAGATGGATTCATTTGACCCAACGGAAATAATTCACTTGACACATAATGCCTTTCTATTTTGAATGTCTTTAATGTGAGGAATAACAAAATTTATTGCAACCCTGATAGCACAGACTCAAAACCTATGGAAATATATTTGCTTTAACAGCAACGTATATTAGCAGGAAGTCTTAAAATGTACGGTTTGTTCTAAAAGCCACTTCAGAGTGTGTTTGCATTAAGAGTGTTGGCTGGATCATTATGGTTCTGTTTAGGAATGAAAACAAGTTTTGAAATAACAGCTTCTAATGAAACAGTAATTTCAGTTTTTGCTGAGCTGTAGGAGAAAGCAGAGCTCCCAAACACCCTTTAAAGCACAGGACATTCTGAACTCTACAGTCAGACCAAATGGAAGTCATGGGGGTCACACAGAGAAACTCGTACATGTGCTGTTGATTTGCACGTGGGCCACGAGGCTTTATTTTGCTTTGCCGGGAGCAGAGAGCTCGACATTTAAAACTTGGCAAAGTGCGGCGGGAGCGAGGGTGTGCCCCTGCTCGGGCAGGGCCCGGGGTGCAGCCGGGGGATGCTGCAGGGACACGGTTACATCAACAGTGAGATCCAGAAAGCTCTTCATCCCGAGATGTGGGTCCTGGTTCTGCTACCCCTCTCCTGTCTTCAGCTAAAATCCTCTTCTCCAGATGTTTGTTACTACAGTACCACGACAGGATGCAGAGCAGCTTAGCGTCTTCAAAAATGAGGCCTGATATACTACGTCCTATTTCCGTTTCCAACAGTAAAATGAGGAGATGCAAATTTTTGTTGTTTCTTGCCCTTTCCCATCCCGTCAGGTTAGATTTGCTATCTCATGCTAGCTGTTGTGAATCCAATCTCCATCTCCATCTGCAATATACAGGAAAAATACAGGAAAATGGAGAAGAAATTGGATCACCAGCACATCAGGATGATTCACAGCAAGGAAAGAATTCACCCATGTGACTACCCTTTCGTAGCAGACAAAATTCATAGTTTATAAAAATTTAAAGTATTTGATATCTTTAATGTAACGCTGAAAGGAAATAACATGCAGTTAGTCGCTTGCTGCTTTGCGCTCTAGGAAATCCAAGCTTCGCATTCTGGTGCCACGTTGCAACAGGAAGCAAAAAGATCTAGAACCAGAAAGTGGAAGCACATCAACCCATCGTGCCTTTCGTTTGGAGGGTAGAAATGCACACTCTAAACGCACAAACAGTCATCAGATCTCAACTTTGCACTTTTAATGAGTATAGATTCCACAGCCAAAGAGTAAAATTAAAGAATAGTCCCATGTGCCCTTTTAAAAGTTTGAAGCTTACAGTGTTTTCTCTTTTTATTGTAGGAAACCAAGAATCTGTTTGTTATCTGTTTATTATGAGGCAAAAACACTTTCAAATGAAATGTCTTGGAATTAGAAAAGACTAAACCTCAAGTTAAATGATGGGGTTTGAACGCACTGTTGAACTCCTCCTGCCTTCTGCTCGCAGAATATGGGAGTTCCTGAAATCTGAAGAGAAATTGATATAGAAGTGACTATAGTGGTAGTAAAGTACTTCAGGTTTGGAGCAGTAACTGTGTGTGCTAAGAGTGTTAGAGAAGCCAGTGAAGCTGGCTGAAGGGAGCTTCCGCCTGTGGAAGAAGCTGCAAGCTAAAAACAGAATCCATTAAACATCTTAAATGGTGTCTATTTTTCACCCTGGGAGTGGACCTAGGGAGGCAAACCACAGTATCAATAGTTGTAACTTCAGTGGTGTCCTACCAGTTTGCATGAAGCTGATGGGCAGGTCTCAGCACTTCCCTAGAAGTTCATCCGAAACACGGAAGGAGCAGCATAGATGGCAGGAGCAAAAGATTTGGATGGAGTAGCAGGGAGCCATGCTACACTCCATGGTGTGACATGGCTTCTGCAGATAGGTCTCAAAGCCAGTTTGATGAGCCACTAAGTCTTTCATTGCTTGCAGGCTACGGGTGCATTTAAGTAAGGCATGGGCAGTAGTACCCACAGGCCCTCAAAAATCTACTTAGCCCACAGCCGACGTCAGTTAAGCCACTTTCTGTCACTTGTCCTCTCTTGTGGCTGTTGAGGTGGGGTGGGGTGTGTTTTGCCTTTTATTTGCTACTCCGGTCTGGTCACACACACTTTGTAGGCTGATAAGTGTACACTGAGAGGTTTGAGCTTCTTCTAGCTCATTAATTGCTCAGAGTAGTCTGAGAGAGGACAGGCCATAAGGAGAACATCACATGGCTACTCTACCAGAGAGTATAACCTGGGTGTGGTTTACCAGCTATGAGGAGGAGGTTCTCCTCTTGTTGGCTTTCCTCTTGAAACATAAGCAGGTGCTTGAAGGAAGAGAAACAGCCTGGATGCCGTGTTGGATGTAGCTTGTCTCTGCAGTCGCTGGTTTTGTCACAGTTCTCCATTTCATCAAATTTTGCTGGGGTCTTTAGGTCCATTTTGTCATGAACTCCACTGAGGCATTTTGAACTGAAATGCGTAAAGCACTCAGCTATGAAGTACCTTGGTGGATGGAAGCCCCATGGCTCATGGTCTCATGGGGTTTCTTACTCACTGAGATAGTTTTTGGTGGCCAGAAAGGAGTATCCCAGAGCTGCTTGAGCTTTCCCAGAATAACCACCTGGAACCGACCTAGGAGATACATCCAGTGAAAGCGATACCTTCCCCCATTACGTCTCACCATTTTCTAGTTAAAATGCAGATTAAGTTTTAACTGGGGGGGAGGTGAACGAAAACTTTTCCTGGTCAGATAATAAAAATGTATGTAGGTAGTTGGGAATGAGAAGTCAACCTCGAGAAAACCACAGTCAGGCAAGTTGGGAGAGTGTTCTGCAGGGGGGCACAGCAGGTTGCTGTATTGCAAATACGACCATGTGTTATCACTCCTGCATGGGAGATGCTATGGCTAAAACCACAGCTGAGAAACTCTGGGGATTAGACACCTATCCAACAGGTAGCATGCTAATTACTGGCTCTGGCCACATTACCCTTCGCTTCTCTCTGTCCTCCAGGAAAATTTTATTTGCTTCAGTCCCTTGGGTTTGGTGTTTTGGAAAGGAAAGGTGCTTGTCCACAACAGGACGTAGTTGAGGTAACTCAGTTTTTGAGGTCTTTGGATAAAGGCTTGATTCATTTTTCAGCGAATCTCCCTAGTGATCATTTCAGAAAGCTTCCAATAGCACCTGGCACAAGGGTCACTGGAAAACACTTCGTGTCTTGTTAGCTCTGCTCATTTCCAGGGAAATGTTGAGTCTCCCTGTTATTGAAGAAAAATAATAATGTCTGCTTTCCAGCCCCTCCTGAAAGCGTTATGTGTTGCTTCAGTAGTTAATCATATCAAATACTCATATCAAATACTTCAAACTGAGAAAAAAGAATCTTTCTGGAGAATACTGAGACACTACAGAAAGGCACAAATATTTGCATTGGAAAGAATGTTATTAATAACTCATATTCTTCCAAGAAACCTAACATTTCAGTGCCTGCTGGTTTTTTTATTCAAATCACTGCAGTAGTCTGTATAGGTTCAGTTTCCTAACTACATTATTAAGTGTAATTAAACAAAGAAATGCATAGCCAAAGACCCCAGTTTGTGCTGAGAGATAAAAGGGATCTGTAGCAGAGGAAAAACACACGTTATGTGAGGCTGCCTCATGAAGTATTTTTGCATTTAGTATAAACAGTCTCCTGGCTCCTCTGCTGTGTAGATTCCTAATCTCATTTAATTCAATTTACTTCCCTCTTGTGGGCAGCTCTAGCACCTTTTGCAGCAGCTTTAAGGGCTATAAATCCTACATTCATATAGCCAGCTACTACTTTCCCTGGGGGCTTGAGGGAAAACTTAGATCTTCGAGCACACGAAAAGAGGTGCTTTGACCTGAGCTGAAGAGTTAATCTGATGAAAACTTGAGCGCGGCCTCGGCTGAGCTCTGCGCTCAGCTGTGGTGTTGAGCCAGGGAAGGACCAAGCCAAGGAGCATATTCTGGCATCAGCTCTCGGAGGTTACAAGAACCTTATGTATCATTTTATGTATTTTCTTTTCATGTGTATATAATCAATTCCAGTGGCGAGGCTTGTGTTTTGGTTCATACAGCCAAGCCAGGCAATTGACTTGGCTCCATTTGCAACCCTCTTGGCTTGCTAAATGTCAGAGCCTAAGTTGGGCTCTTCTGTGTGCTCCAATCTCGCACAATTGGCCTGAGCTATGTGTGTTCCCTGCGAGGACAAGAATACAAATCAAACCTCGATAGGAGCCAAACACAGAGGTCAGCGAAGCAAATATTTTTGTCTCCCCAAACTACCTTTCTTGCCTCCTGGCTCAGCTGTGTGAGGCCCTAGCTTGACAACTCTTCTAAGTCCCATATGCCAAGAACTGAAAATGAAATAAAGTGATAATACTAATAGTGTAAATGTATCGACAGTCTCTGTTCCCCAGTGACTTACTGGATTCTTGCAGTTCTGCACCTAAGGGAAACTATAAATTCTGTGGAAGAGGGCGGTGCTGGAGGGGTTTTAGTGATGCTTTCTTCAGAGTGTTGATTATCTTAGATCTCCTTAAATAAGGTGGTGGAGAATACAGAGTCCTGCAAACAAAAGCGGTCAGTTCACCCAGAGATATTTAAATTTCCAGTAATACCTAGGAAACAGTGTGGTCACACACTGGTAGGGGTTGGAAGGGACCTCTGGAGATCATCTCATCCAACCCTCCTGCCAGAGCAGGGTCACTCAGAGCAGGCGGGTTTTGAAAGTCTCCAGAGAAGGAGACTCCACAACCTCTCTGGGCAGCCTGGTCCAGGCTCTGACATCCTCACAGGAAAGGTTTCCTGATGTTGAGGTGGAACTTCCTGCATTCCAGTTTGTGCCCATTGCCCCTCGTCCTATCACTGGGCACCACTGAAAAGGGACTGGCCCCATCCTCTTGACACCAGCCCTTCAGATATTTTTATAAACTTTGATCAGATCCTCTCTCAGCCTTCTCTTCTCCAGGCTAAACAGCCCCAAGTTTCTCAGCCTTTCCTTGTAAGAGAGATGTTTCAGTCCCTAAATCATCCTCATAGCCTCTGCTGGACTGTCTCCAGTAGTTCCTTGTCTCTCTTAACTGGGAAGCCCAGAACTGGACACAATGCTCCAGCTGTGGCCTCACCAGGGCAGCGTAGAGGGGGAGGAGAACCTCCCTTGACCTTCCAGTCACACTCTTTTCCATGCACCCCAGGAGACCATTGGCCTTCTTGACCACAAGGGCAGATTGCAAATGAGATAGTGAACAAATAAATGTTTAGGGAATTAATATTAAACACATTATCTGTAGATGAGTCTGATGAGTCTGAAGAGTGACAGATGCAACTTTGCAACAGTTTTATTGGAACATGGTCTGAGATGCTCTTCCAGCTGCAGCTGAACCGAGTCAAGAAACTATCGCTCTCAAGATGAGCGAGCTCCAAAAAAAAAACCAAAAAAGCCAAACAATAAACTGTCTAAAAAGTATTTAAGCTAAGCTAGATCATTCTGACAGTGCCAGATTTGGGAGTGTCCGCACATGTGGTTATGTGGCTCATGGAAAAGGGTGGTAACCCCTAATGGGGGGCAGTGGAGAAGCAGCTGTGGGCAGGCTGGAGGTGGTAACCTCTTAACCTGGCTCAGCTGCTGCTGGAACAGCGCGTCGGGCTGTGCCCTTGCTTACACAACACTGGGATTTCTTAAGAGATGAATTCTTAGATGGAAGAGCAAGCTGCTGTCCAAGCCCGCGATGGGATGTGCTGCATCCCGAAACGTATGCATAAATATACATTCCCCAAACGTGTGCGCTAAGTGAACATTCAGTCCTAAGAGCACCAGCACATAAAACTGGCTCCGATTCCTCCCGTAGCCATCGTGGTTGGAGCACGGTATGTTCCAAACGGCACTTTTTGCTGCGTGAGTCTCAGCTGTAGATCTCGAGCAGAGAGAGGCTTCTATTAAATGCATCTGTACTTGTGTGTCTTTGGTCTGTATCGGATTCTCCTTAGGTTACTTAAACTGCATCCAGACTAAGCTCTCTCATGCCCTCGCTGCTCCACGATATTCTTAACCCTCTCCTCACCTACCATCCCTCAAGCAGGACAAGAGCATTGCCTGAACCCGGTGCAGCGCCCAGCACTGTTTCGCCCCGCGGGAAGAGATATTAATTGGTTAAGTGTGAAGTGCACGGCTGAAAATACGGCACTGCTCCGCAAGCCTCTCTAAACACGAGGAGGAACGAAGGGCTGTGCTTTGCTGAAAGGTCACGGTGAGCTCATGCCAGCAGGAGGACAGCGTTTTGGGCAGGACTCTTGCTGGGTGGAGGGAGCTGCCTGAATCCTTCCAGGGCTGAACTGGCAAGAGGCTGCACGGAGGGGAAAGCCTGACCACACCAAAAGAAAAAGGGGTGGGGGAGAGAGTTGGATATGAAGGCTCCAAGCGTTGGTTTAGATTTGATGCAAAGAGAGGGAAAGATGTGGTTTACCGCTGTTAATACCTTTGTTTTGTTTTTTGCCCCCAGAGCATCTAAAAAAGCTATGACAGGGTAATGACGAGACCAACTGGATGCTTTATCATGAGGTTTTTCCTCAGGCTTTTTGTCCCGTACGCTCTCAATCTCCGCTGCACCGCAGGACCACAACGCCTGTGATTACTGGGATCACAGAGACCCTGTAGCAATTAGCTGTAGCCCAACTCCTGGGAGTCCTGTACAAGAGGAGGACTTGCTGCCAGGCCCCAGGCTCACCACACACTGTCCTGAGGGGAGCTCTGAGCTCTGCTGACTTCTGCTGTGGCTGGGAGAAGGTGGGGTAGGGAAGATCCCATGTTACACTGCCCAGTTGTCCTTCAGGCATCTTCCTTTCACTGCTTTCAGTGCCCTGTCAGGGAGGAAACTGAGCAGCACTGGGACATCACCCTGAGGTACAGCCACTGGCGCCATGTCCAGAACTCAACAGGTCTCTAAAATTCTCAAGATTTGGAGTCTGTGCAGAAAATCAGACTTTAAATTTTATATTCTGTTAAGGTTTGTAAGGTGAAGCTTGTGGATTTAGGTTTGGTCTGGTATTGCTGAAGAAGGTGGATGTCCTTTGGAAGACCTTACTCTTCCCACCCTGGTAGCCCCAGCTCTGCAGCAAACATGCTGTGACAGCCTGCACCTCGGCCAGCACAAAGCCCGGCTGCCAGGCCTGGCTTTCCTGGCTGGTGTTTTGTTCTAAATGATAGTTTTGGTGATGCTCAGGAAGACTTGAGTCGTTCAAACCCGCTGTGCTACAGGACTTTCCTGGCACTGGTGCTGCTGGGCAGGACCATGTGCCAGAACCTGTGGGGCCAGAAGAGAGAATCACCCTGGCCTTGCACAGGAGCTGTGAAACCTGCTGGACCCTGCGTCCTACTGAGAAAGGAGGATTCCGTGGAGTATTTGTACATGAGAAGTGGGCGAAGAGGACTGCGAAGCAGCTCTTGAGAAGGCATGAGAGGAACTTAACGACCAGGTGGGAGGGGGAACCAACATGGATGTGTTTGAACACCCAGAGAGGGTGGGGGCTTTATACGCATTGATTCTGAATGCTGGCCCTATGTTTAAACCTGCGTAGAGACAAGAAACCACATTGAAAGCTTGTGTGGTTTTCCAACTTGAAAGGCTTAGGTCCAGCTTAGCTTAATTTGATTAGAATCATTCGATTCGAACAGACTTTATCCCTTCCATAAATGAAATAGAACATGGTCTTTAGTCGTAGCGAGACAATTTTATAGGATTAGATAGTCACCAGAGTGGCTTAAGAAGGGCATGGAGACAAATCCTTGGGGCGGTGGCGGGAGCAAACTATTGGGATAAAGCAGAGGCAGTGTCTTTTCCGGCAGGCTGTGAAATGCACGTAGTTCTCGGTTTAAGTTTTCTGAGTGACCTTAGCCTAGTGATACACATTTTAATTGCAGCTTTAGAGACCATAATCATCATGGTTGGAAAGGACCTCCAGGGTCATCAAGTCCAACCTTTGTCCTAGCAAAATGATGCTGGGACCAGATGGCTGAAGACTAAAGAAACACTGGTAGCTCTGCCCACCTGCACTCTGTCCGAGCTTTGCTTGCAGAGTGTGGAGAACGGCTTTGGGAGAGCACTTAGGTAAGGATTGTTAGGTTTAGGGATATCAGCAGAGCAGGAAGATGTGTTATCCCCGTCACTTTGGATCAGTGCTATGGAAGAGCTCTTAATGAGCCTCGTGGACCATGATGATGGGTTGTGAGGCCTGGGTCTGACCTACCTGAAGCTGGAGGCATTGGTACCTCAGCCTGGCCAGCTGCAGTGCTGGGACCTGAGGGAGGTGTTTGCAGCTGTCCCAAAGTACAAGCTGAGTTGTTCTGCCATCCAGCAACACCGTTTTTCAGAGCCACGGGAGAGCCCCTCTCCGTGCTAGTTAGCTGCTTTTCTGTGAGTAGTTGCTTCCAACAAAAATGAAAGACTAGAAGCTTTGGGAGAAGTTGTCGAGCATCTGCTGGAGCAAAGATCAATTAATCCACCGCTCGGCTCTTTCTTTGCTAGCATTTGCAAGGCATGAGGGTTTCCTATCCAGTGTAATGTTTGGAAGAAATGGGCAGTTTTTCTTTCATACCTAAAATGTAATGGTGGTTGCAGCAAATTTCACACAGCAAATTAGACAAAAGTCCTTGAGCTTCTTCCACCGTCTGAACTCGACAACAAATGAAAATAGTTTTCTGGAGGGTAACCAGAGAATTGAGAGGGTTAAATGCGTCTCACCGGTGCACTCCGTTTGACAGGCTGATGCACTTTGTCTAGATGATAGATATGAAAAACTAATATCTCAGTTTTCAGAGGGGGTTCTGAAACCTAAAATCAAAACCAGATGTGCAACAGAAAAGAGCAGTGTATGTTACAAAGTGTTGTGAAATAGCCCCAGGGAGGCAAGTAAGCAAAAACAGCCCTGTGTCTTAGCAACCTGCAAAACAAAACAAGCAGCAGCTTGGTTGGCATCTGACGGGGCAGGTTTTGGTCTTTTCAATGGAAAAGAAGACTGGAGAAAACTGGGAATAATTCTGGAATTTTTGGTGACTTGGAAACACCTTTCTTTTCAACAGTGTGGGTACCTGATTTCTTTCCTCCCCTAGACCTGCTCCCTGTGCACGTACAGCAGTTGAGAAGTGTGGGTGCTCTCTTCTCGCCTTCCCTGTCCTGCTGCAGCCTAACATGGTGTGGAACACAGATGTCCCTTTTAGCCTTTCTTTCCCTCTCACTAAAGTCAATCACACCCATTTAAAGTGAGTGCAAAGTGAATGTAAAAGCTACCAAATAATAATTTTGAAGATTTCGCACAACTCTAAATGACGAGAGAAAGTTTGGTTCCTCAGCCGTGGAGGAATTTCCAAGTGTGACTTGTGTGTAGAAAGGGAAAGAAGTGTCCATTAGGTAAAAACTTAAATACATAATTAATGCTTTCCAAAAGAGTTTTTAAATCAGTTTCTGGAAATGGTGCTCCTTTTTCAATGATTTCATTCAGTTTCTAATTAAAGTGGTGCATTCTCTCAGCCCTACAAATGAAAAATTCACAGCTCGGATCCCAAAATGTTATTAAATTGGTTTAAAATTCGGTCCTGAAAGCATGAGAAGCACTTGCTCACTTAGTGAGCGCAGTGGTGTACACTAGAAAGCTCTGCTGCCATTGCTGTGTCCACCAGGAGAGTGAGAAAGTCCTACCTCTTGGCAGCAGCTGTGCTGCCAGGTGCTGGGATGGGAATGGGCTTCTACCTTCAAACCGGTCCATCTGGGGAAAGAGCTTATTCTGCTCTACAATGTCCATCATAGCTGTTGGACAAGATAGGTCTACTGGACAAGCAAGTTCTGAGAAAATCCTTTCTGGCATAGGCAAGCCGTGGGGTATTCCTGTAATCAGCCTGACGCTGGGACCTACAGCTTGAAGCAAAACCACAACGTGCCCTGAGGTTTGTAATGAAATTGTGAGAGGTGGTGTTTGTGATGGAGAGGGGAGGTGGGTGGATTGGTTATTTTTAGAGACGTTGAGGCTACCAGGCAGCCAGGTTTTGTGTTCTGGGGGTTTTGTTTTGCTGGGTTGTTTTTTTTTTTTAATTCTGACAGAATAAGTTTATTTGGGAAAATGCTGTTCTAGCAGAATTAGAATTTTGGGGGAAGTTCTTCTTGATGAAGTTTTCAACAGAAACATCGATACTACTTGAGATTGAAATAGCGACTTTCATTTTGACTCCTTGTTTCAGAGTTTAGCTCTTTTGAGCTTCTGAAAATTACTACTCTATTAAAGATTAATTACAGATATGAATGGGTTGACATTATCAGATAGAAATTCTTAATGAACTGATTTTGATCCTTTCAGCTAAAAATAACTCAAGAGTTTCCTTTCTGCAAAGTAGTTGATATATTTGCTTTTCTGTCTGATTAACAGAAAAGCAAATGTCAGTGTCAGAATCTTCTGTGGGAGAAAAGTCCCACTCTTTAGCCACCTCCAGTAAAGCCTTTAAGTCGCTACCACACTGACTGGATCTGAACTGGTACCTTCAAAGGAAGGCATGGTTTTATCAGTCTCAGGTGCAAAACTGGAAGGGAACAAGTTACTGACTTCTTTCTCGCATACTGAACTCGTCGTTTCTCTTGAGGCTTCCAGCAGTTCTGTAGGACACGACGCCTCCTGACCTTCAAAGTCTTGTTAGAAAGTTGCAAACAAAACTGATGAAAGCAATAGAAAGTGACCCCAACGGGGTCACTATCTGCTCTGGTCCTGTTTCATGGGACTCATGGGCACCATCGGGGCTCAGCTCATTCTCCACCCAGCATTTTAATTCTTTCTCTGGTGTCTCAAAGTGGCAGAACTTGCCCTCTAGTGCTGCCAGGAGTCTGCTAGAATCAGTTGAACAAAAAATTTTATCTCAAACAGTGCTCCAAAAGGAAAGCAGGGGTTGAAACTGCCTAACCCAAAGAAAATCCTAAATGATCAAGATGATGTGTGTCCTCCTGTACCACCTCCTGATGCCTGTGTGTTCTCAGCGAGGTTTCTGGCAGAGGAGTCTCTGGCCCAAGCCCCTTGGTAGCAGGCTGAAGTATGTTTTGGGTAGAAGCGTTCTGTTCTTTGCAGATGCGTCGTGATGCAGACGTTTGTTTTCCTGATGATGAGGAGGTGGACTGTTACCGGTACTCGGGTATTTCGGCAGGCAGCACTGCTGCTACATCTATCTCAGAGCGAGCAGAGGCTGAGCTCACTGGTAGCGTGCAGCGAGGAGGGAGGATGCAGGCGCTGCAGGGGTGGGTGGGCAGGTTTTGTACGTCAGTACTGGAGTCTTCAAAGAACCAGCTCTGTCATCACAGAGCAGCAGGAGTGTCATAGAGACTTACCTCTCAGTAACAAGGTGTCCCGATTGCTCATCGCGCTGTTCATTTTGGATTGCCCCATATACCTACTGCAGCGGGTTCTCCTGCACAAAGAGGAGATGAAAGATTTAAAATGAGGTGACCCAGAACTGCATCCACTGTAAGATGTTTGCCAGTCTCCTGGTTTTGCTGTTTCTATTTATATACCAGTAAAATCTGTAAGTGCAGACCAGGTCAAACGCAGCCAGTCGGGGCAGCTGCAACTGGTGTTGCTGGTACACTCCTTTTTTTGAACTGTGGAGAAAACTGGGCATGTTTACCATTATCAGTGCCTGAGTGAGATCCACAACGTTTAATAAATTAAAACGGTTCTTTTCAAGCTGCGAAGGCTTTTACATTTGGCTTGCATTGGCCAATGAAGTCCATTAGTGCCTGAATAAGTGGTAATTAGTGGTAAGAGTCTCAGCCATTAGCATATCTTAGCTGCCTCTGTAAATCACAATTGGCAGCTGTGGGATTCTTCTGCAGCCCTTGGCCTGTACTTGGGGCAGGAAGGATAGAGCTGTGGGAGCGTTTGGGAAGCGGCTGTTTCTAGTGGTCTTTTTGCAGGGTTGGAATGGGGTAACCCATCTGTGGTGAGCAGCTCATTATGGAAGATGTGCTTCGAGAAACTAGGAAACTTCAAGAGCGGGAATACTTTGGGGGGGATGGCAAGTCTAGTGGTTGTACGATGCTCACGTCTCTTCCTTTGGTGTCCAAGATGCATTGAACTCATTGCAGCCCTACTGTGTAAACCCAGCTCCTACGTGACGTCTGCTGCATTCACCCCATCAGGCTTACGAATACCGTTGGGTCTCCTCAGCTTGTGAAGGGTGGCACTCCTGCAATGGTAGGGAGTAGAGGATGGTCAGGGAGACACAGGGATGCATTTACATAAATACAATTTTCTCTCAAGGCAGCTTTGTCTAAGTGAAGCGTTAACATGCACATTTTATACAGTGGGACTGTGATAATGTCTCTGTAAGTCAGGCAAAGAGATGCTCGAAGCTGTTGTGCATTATGCTTTTGCCACTCCTGTTTTGAGTGTCAAGGATTTTTCAGAGTGGAAGGGTTAGAGTGAACACATAGTGATCAGTTTTCTATTCTGCATTTGAAAACAAAGTATTTCTGCCCTAAACCATTTTCAAGGGGTGGCAATCCTAGTCATCCTGTTACACCAGTAACTGCCTTCACTTTCTACTGGTGAACTTCGGTATCTTTTGTGATACAGTGCTATCATTCATACTTCCAGGAAAGATGAGCAGAGAGATAGACGGACCTTGTGACTCAGTGTAAAATTATTATCAGATTTAACACCCATAAATTGTCTTTAGTGTTTGTCACAGGTACCTCTCCCATCTGTGAGAACATGCAAAGAAGGACAGATGAGGAACTTCTAGTCACTTTGCAGCTGTATTTTGTCACAGGCTGAAAGTGTGCAAGATACAGATCAGATACAGCTGCTGAAAAACAAATTGAAACAAAGAGTCTCACAAAGAGAACGGCTGCAGCCAGAGTTCATAAAAGGGCTCTATATGCTTTCTAATGTAATAAGCCTTTATTCTGCCTGGCTAGCCCTTTGAGTAATCGTAAGAGAAAAAACTGACATCTCTTTTCAATAGGAAAGAAGAACATTTATTTTATTCCTAACGGTTTTAACAAACCTCTCCAGGATGAATTATATATTTATTGTAGCTGCATGCTCCACAGCCACAAATTCTTGCAGTGTCTTTCCGGCTGAAAGCTCCAATAAAAGACTTCCCAGATAAAGGCCAGAGGATTTGAGCCATGTTTTTTGTACTTAGATTAATTCAGTTACTCTGATTTCTCTGGACTGGAGATTTCACAGACTAGATGAGTCAAGACTGCAGTAAATGAAGTTAGAAAATATCAAAAAACTAGTAATTGTGGAGCCATGTGCCTCAGTTGCTACTAGCTTCCTTCCCTGATCATTTTATTTTCCTGCTTTCCCTTATCAGCTATGGCTTTTCATCTCCTTCAGTCTTCTTCCCTTCATACAACAGTGAATCCAGAGGTGTTGACAACACTTCTTCATTCAGAATAGAGGTAAAAAACGGTCAGGTTCATTTTGGAAAAAAGGTACAAAAGGAGCCATTACCCCCAAAGAAACACTCTAGAATGAAATCCAGCTGTGTGGGCAGAGGGGGTGGTTTGGAGAAGCTGTGTGCCCCTGGGAGCAGAAGCACTGGGAGAGCCAGAGAGGAGGCAGGTCGACAGTGAGAACTGGAAATAAGAACTGGAAATGCGGCCGTGGAGGGGACTGAGGATGAAGGTATGTGTCCATGGGGGATGGGAGGAGAGCAGGCTTGTGAGCAAAGAGCCCGACTCCAGCTACTCTAGTCCTGTTTTGATCTGGGAAACAGGACCTCATAAATAAGATTACACCAGAGAAGTACCTGACACTGTTCTGCAGCTAATGGAAACATCTTAAAAGACTCTGAATATAGGCCAAGTATGTGGGTCAGTAGAGAAACTACTATTTATATTTGGACCTGCCTATGAATACAGTGTAATATCCAGCTGTTGAAAATACTAAGAGAAGTTGCAGAAGAGCTTTTTAGGTGTAAAATGCCAAAGACTGTTGGGTGATGTCACTGTTAGAACTGCAACTTCACTTTCATCTCCCATGAATTCAATGGGCAGCTTCTTCTCATTCGGCAAGGTTAACGCCAGTCCGGTGAGTAAAAAGGATCTGCTCCCTGAGTACCAACCTTGCTGAATCACTGAAATAGGAAATAACTTACACAGGAAGTGAATTTTGCTGGAGATATTTAAGTATTTCTTCAGATTCTAAGAATTATCTCTTTTCAATTGCTGGCTCGTCAAATCCACTCCTGTCTTGGGAAAGTTCCCACTCACAGTTTAGAGGATGTCAGGAATGTTCACTGAGTTTGACCGTGCATGCTGCAGGCGAGCTGTATCCACATGCAAAACCAGGGTTTTGAAAAGCATGAGTTCCCCATCCTCCAACCACTCACTGTAAATGATTCTTGCCTTGTAAAGAACATCTGTTACAGAATGTAGGATGTGATGCATCCCTTATAAAAAGAGAGGGGGGAAAAAGGTTGCAGGAGTCACCGATGCTGTGAAAAGGGCATTCGTTATAATTTCTCCACAAGTATAAGCAATGAGTGTTTTGGGAGATCTGGGGCTGAGCTCCGTTTTGGAGCAAGCCCATAGCATCAGTGGAAGCTTTCTGTTGCTGGGGGGGAGGATGCTGATTTCCACCAGAGCTGTGGAGTCTGGTTCCTTGTTACAAAAATATGTCATGCTCCGTTCTCTGCTACATCCACTGACACAGGACAAAGGCTGTTCCTTACAGCCAAGCTGGGCTGTAAGTTTGTATTTTTTTTTCTCCAAGTTCTTTTATGATCCAACATGTAATTCTGCACTCAAAGAAAATGACCTTTTTCCATAAATGCAATTTTGACAGCAATTGGAGCTAGCAAAGCTTTGAAGGTGCAGCTGGAGAGAAGAGTAGAGTGCCATGTAGAAGGGCGTAGTTGAGTAAAAGAAAGCTTTTCCAGAGGACACGGGGGGCCTGGACGGGGAGAAATTGGACATAAAACCTGCCAAACAAGGCCAGAGTGCGAGTTTATTACAGTCTTCAACATGTTGCATTGCACTGGTGGCTGGAGCTCGTGCTGATGGGCCAGATTTTGCTCCCTACTGTCTCTTTTGCTGAGCCTAATATGCGACGTGCCTGTAGCTGTACGGGCACAACTCTCTGTACTCCTGGTGGCGTGTATGAGAAGGGTGGTTGAAAGCAGCATTAAATTCCTTGTATTTAGGTATTAGCTCTATCTGAAAGTCTTGAAGATCTGCAAATAAACCCTTCCTGGGAAGTTAGAACAAATGGAGAAAATGATGTGCAGGAGAGGTCAAGTCACCAGAGCAAGATGACAGGGTGAGAGCAAGGTCCCAGTCAGGAACCTCCGGTTTGCTCCTGACCACAGTTCATGCCGTATTTCATCCTGCTTGAAGGAAGTGGAAAAAATGATTTCACAATCCTTTGTCATGGGGTTGGGTACGCTGCAGGTCATGTGGACAAAGCCATTTGTTCAAGTAGCTTAAGCTGAGGACTCCTCAAAAGCTGTTGAAATCTCACAGCCTCTCCTTCCTCAGAGGAGTAAAGTCCTACATCCAAACTAAACATGGATGGCTCCTTCTCCCCTTAATCTTGAGCGCTGACCAAGACCTGCTTCCTTGTTCTCAATGATGTCTTTTTTTGTCTGAGAAATTTTGCTGCTCTGTCTGGAGCATCCTTTAAGCACAGTAGGCCAAGATGAACTAAAAAATCATCTTTCACTCTGAAAATTTTAAATTATTGCTGTTTGTCAAACTTTTTAAAAGCAGCAACATTAACAATATTTGGTGTTTTGGCGGTTTGGCCGAGTCCCTCACTGCTGGTGTTGTTGTTGGTGTGTTGCTGTCAGTATTTTGCACTGAACTATCTAACAGCTGTCTTGGCTTCCTTCCCCACTAAAACAACTGCTGCTTCACAAAGAACACAGATAATTTTGTCTTCCTTGAGATTAACAGATCAAGAGAGGCCTTTGCCAATACAAACTCATCTTTTATTTTTACAGTCTGAGAGAGATCCTTGGTAGAATTTGTTGTTCTCATTTATTCTGTACTTGGAGACTAGTTGACATCTCATCCTTTCATTTCAAGTGATGCTGAGTGGGCGGGACATCTAGAAGGGGGTTAAAAACTCTCACAAAAGAATCAAAGTTAAAAGGAACCCAAAGGCAAAACAAAAAAGCCCTGCAGAAGGCACCAAAATGAAAGGGCTTGTTTAAAGGCAGAACAGTGACAGCTCAGTCTTCGTCTAGGTTTTAAAAGGCAGTAAAATGAGAGAGGCTGAGCTGAGATGAGCGTTCATCTCCCACCACGTCCACAAATTCCATGCTTGCGCACGGGAAGGAGAGCAGCATGATACACCAAGTGGGAAATGCTGCTGTTCCTGCTTTAAAAGCCAGACCAGGACAAAGCTCTGCAGTATCCACAGCACCTCCTGCTCTATAGAACTTCTCCGTGTGGGGACAGAGGTGATCGCCGTGGAGGTGTTCATGGTACAGAGTCTGCAGAGTGGGCTGTTGGGACATTAACTATGACTCCAGCAACATGAAAATGCAAAGCTGTGTATGGATGGGCTTGTCCATGAGCTTCTGGTCCAGCTGCAGTCAGCAGCAGGCATCCTGGTGCCATGGGTGGTTTAATACTTAGTGGGAGGCCAGGTCTTGGTACTTGGCACCTGCCATGGAAGTTGGTGACAGAAGGTTAAGACTGTCTAACTGGAGGACTGATCACCCACTATCAAACAGGAGAAGAGGGTCCTTCCTGGTGTGAAGCTGCTTACTTCTGTGACCAGACTAGGTCTAGTTTTTAGCAGGTTAGCAGGTTAGTTAGGTTTGGATAAAAGAAAGACAATTTCAATTTAAAAATAATGGGGTTGGGTTAGAGAAAAATTTTAAGCTTGAGTTAAATTTGGAGATGTAAAATAGGGGCAGTATTGGTTTTCTTATGCCATTAAAAGCAAAACTCCAGTCAAATGCATAGTATCGAAGAGTTCATCCTCCAGAATGCCCTGGTGAGTCTCCCAGTGATTCAGAGATGATTTAAATTCTCTGAATAATCTGCTCAAAAGCTTAACGATTCGATGACACCTTGAAGTGATAGCTACATACTACTGATTTCCAGCAACTGGTGTTTAAAATACCTTAACTTATGCATTGCTAGTCTATCAGGCAAGCTGAGCTCCTTTCTGGAGCACTCTCACATCAGCGTGTTGTATCACAGTCATGTCAACAGATGTGGAGTAGGCTGCCATTGCCTCCTTTCACCTGTTTCTTCTAGAGTCATCCAGCCCAGACTGTGATGCTCTTTCCAGAAGTTTCCCTCATGTGGCATCTGTGGAATAAAAGATCAGGATCTCTGGGTCTTTCTTATTTGGACTGGTTGAAGGTTAACCATAGGTTTCCGTGTCCCTTTGGATTTATAACAGAGCTTTTAATGGACTTTATTGCAAACTGAACCGTTTGAGGGGGCAGGAGTAGCAAAATAGAGTTTGTCACTGCTGAGGGTGAAATCCTGAGTTTGAGCTCAGTAAAGTGAGAATTTAACACAATCCAATTCAAATATAGAGTTCAAAATTCATGGCTTAGCCTTGCATACATACACATGCCTTGTTGTGCATCCATCCATCCATAGAATCATAGAATGGTTTGGGTTGGAAGGGACTTTAAGGACCATCTAGTTCCAATCCCAAAGACCACAGCCACTGGTCTGTTTAACTGTGACGGTTTCCTCTAAGCAGAGTTGGTCATAGACTATGATTTGCAAGTTATCTTCTTGGAGTCATGATGGAAGAAAAGTAGTAGAGCAGTGTGGGGGAAGTCTGCTCGCTTCAGAGCGGTTAGGTAGGTAAATAGTAACACTTCACACTCCCTTACTCCCACACGGATAATGAGCTGAACACGTACTATGAGTAATTTGTTTTTTTAAGAATTAAAATTGACCCCAGATCAGGGCGTCTGTACCATACTTAATGTGTCGCTGAAGAAACGGAAGGCTCATCATTTGAATTTGGGGAGGTGGCTGCATTTCTATAAAATGTAATGAGATAAAATTATGTGGGGAAAGAATCTCATGTGAAACGTGTAAGAGAGAATTTTTAAGGGATTACCAGAGGGCACCTGGACAGTATGGTATGCCATAAAAACCTATAGAGATCGCAGTAGAAAGCGTGCTACCCTCCTCCCTTACCCCAGCATCTGTCAAGCAATTCCTCTGATTTGTTTATCAAGCAACCTCAATGACTCCAAGTTCCACAGATTATAAATACTTACCTCAAACAAAAAAGCCACCTATTAAATTGGTGGAGTATTCAGCGAGATGTTTTCTTTTGTCTTCAAGATGTACCTTTACTTACTGCAGTGACCACAGACTGGCTTGCCCGACAGTCCCTTTGCACTTTGGTGTTACCTGTGTGTGTGTGTAATGTGTAAGTAGTTTCTTTACATCTGGTGTTATTNTCTGGCCGTTTTCTCCCGACAGATCTCCGCCTATCAGATTACTATTTATTTAATGACTAGTGCTAGGTAGTAAATAAGCAACATGTAGATTGTGTGATGTCATCTGTGTAAAGAGTAGTAGATGTTGGTCACCACCTGTCTGTAGACAGCCCACAAAGCTGTGGCAGAGCTGTTTTCTCCTCCCACTTAGAAAAGAAAGCTCTCGTGATAGCTGGTGCACCAGAATGGCACTGTTGGCACACTGACTCTTTAATGGCTGTACTATAAGTAAAAGCAAAAGATCTCCATGATATAATTCCTTCTGGAAAGGCATTGGCGATGGCTTGTTAAATGGATGTTTCGCACCAAGATCAGGGTTCTCTATGATATTTGTGTGATGCCAAGTGCCTGAGGCTTCTCCAAAGGCTGTGCCAAATTGAAGAATTCATGAGACTGCTCCTCTGCCTCTTCTCTGTGGGCTGTGTCTAGTCACAAGCCAGCTAGCCAGCTGGCCTCCAGGCAGAGAAACTTGACAGAAGTGGAGACCTGGCTCCCACACCAGCTCTGGCCAGAAGTCCAGCTGCAGTGAGGTCCAGCCACTTGGCTGTGTGAAGCTCAAGCCTGTATTCAAGCAAGGGAGTTTAGGCATGGCCGAGATGTTTCTGTTTCAGCATTTCATCCCTCAGGAAAAAAAAATGCATAAGAGGAGTTACTGTCCCATCCTCCTGCACCACACGTCCCAGGCTTGCCAGGGTGAACAAAAAGGAGCTGTAAAGAGGACCTGAGGAGGGGAAGAGAGCCCACATCCACAATCTCCTCACCCCTTGCCTTACCACTGTAAATCCTGGCCACAGAGTGTTCACTCCCATGCCAGGTTAGCCCTCCTGTGGGGCAGTTATGGGACCACAGGACTCCTGTAGCTGGTGTGCAGGACCTTCCCATCATTTGCCATTTCTCCCAGGCTTCTTCACGCAAGTGCAGGAGATCCAGTTTGAATCACTAACTGTATTTCCACTCCTTGTATGTGCTAAAACTGAGTGAGCTGCTTCTGGTACAGCTCTGCACTGACATGGATATGCCCTTGTTAAAGCCTCTGCTTGGCTTTCAGGTTCATTTATAAACTCTATTTCAAGGTTACAGTGGAGACACTGAGATGATCTCTGCCATGGTGGTCTCACTGAGGCACAGAAGGCATAACTTTGGACAAGCACCACTTGAGTAGCATGCCCAAGCATATTTTAGTGCCTCATCTTCCAATGGTGTCTAATAACTTGGGTTGGTTCCTTATATCAAATGCTTAGGCTTGACCTTTCCAAACTGCTTACATAAAATACAAATATTGAGGCTTTTTAGAGCTTAGAAAATTATTTCCAAGTTGGAGGGAAGCAAAAAAAGGATAACATTTCAGCTGGAAATAGGAGTAAGCAACATAATTGTTTCTCTTCCCTTGGTAAATATACAGGTGAAACGATAAGCTGTGATGAGCTATACCTGTTGACAAACACTGAAGTTCTGGAGAGCAATTTCTTTTCTTCGGCACGTTTCAGGAGCGTAACTTCACCCCCGAACTAGCAAGATTCTAAACTTCTTAGATGCTTTCAAAAATTCTCCTGCAAATCTTGGGTTAGAAATACTGACTCATGAGGGACCTTAAGGGTTGCGTGGTTTGAAACAGCATCAAGAACTCTAAGACAAGTTGGTTAAATATACTGAAACCTCTTTCTCCCCAGACCTGTTGATCACAATGACGTGGCCAGCTGGATGGTAATGTGGTAGCCCCTCTGCCACTCCTCCTGCCTTGGCTACGTTTTCTCTTAAGTCAGAGCTTCGGCTTTAAGGAAAAATAGAGAAAAAAATAAACCAGCGCTCTGGTATGTCTGACTACAGACTAATATTAGCAAACATACCCTTGAAATAGCATCGAACACTGTTCTAGTCCAAAAATGCTCAGATTACTGACATTTGCTGCAATTTTCCTCCCCACGCCGCTATCAATAGCAGTCCTAATACCAGCCTTTGGGTGTAATGAATTGCCTCCAACTGCCTTTAGGCAAATAAATAATTCTGTGATGCAAGATGACGGAAAGGAGTTGGGTTTCCAAGTAGGTTAACTTGGACATTTTCCAGCCAGCAGATACGTATGTGCCCTCAGTTAGCTATTTACAGATTTTCTGCTCCAGGAGATGGGTCATGAATTTTATGCCTATGGGTGGAAAGTGGAGACGAACTTGGGCACTCTGGGCTGTTCTTCAGCTGGTGAAGTTCTGGTAGGTCAGCAATGATCAAGAACTCTTCCAGGTGACACCAGCTACTGCTCTGAGCATGTAGGAGCTGTCTTTGACCTCAGAGCTCAGCTCCATCTGCAAGGTAGGTTTCATGGTTTCCTATATACATTGAAGATAAGAGGAAGTATTCCTTCTGACATTAAAGGTTTCAAAGGAGCATCTTTTCAGTCGCTGAGAGTGAAAGCACGTCCTTGTAAGATGTTTGTACATTGTAGGTAAATGCTAATTGCTAAATCCCACATTACTTTGTCTTCAGAACATCTTCACTCAGCCTAAGAAAGCAGTATCTAATACCTACAAAACCAAAACTCTTAACTTCTTATATACAACCGTGTTTGTCCTAATTGGTAACTGAGAGGTAAATCTAGGCCCTCACATATAGAAAATTCATTTAGGATTTTAAGAATTATTACTTTTCCTAGGGCTCTCTCAGTACCAGCTATATAAATAGATCCAGAACACAGCTAGTAAATGTAGGAGGGGCAGGTGGAGGGGAGCTGATTGTGTCTGGGACAGCTGTGGTTGATGTCCTGGTGTCACCACAGTGGATTCCTCAGGATGATAACAGAGCCCTGTACGCAGGTGCTTCACTGTTCCTTCAGAAGGCGTTCGCTGCTCTCACCTTCCACCTCCCCTGAGAAACCACAGCCCGGGACAGAAGGGACAAAAATTGTCATTCATCACTCAAGTTTCCCTTAGGAGCTGGAAGGCAGTGGAGGATTTGGAAGCTAAGGAAAGCGTGTGGTATTCCTTATAGTTTTATTCAATGCACTCTAAAACAACTTCGTGGTCCCATTTTTTTTTTTAAACTCTGGAAACTGGAAGACTTGATGGTTTTGTTAAGCTAAATGGCTTTGGTGACACCATTGACTGGCAGACTGCTTTTAAAATGCACACTGAGTGAAAGTACTCTTAGCAAAGTGTACTTTATATATAAATTGCCAACTTCTCTCTGCAAAAGGACGCAGCAACTGCTGTCCTCATCTATTGTTTCCTCCCTGCAGTACAGAAAAATGATGAGGTGCCTCATTTCAGCAAATGATTCTGATTTCTGTAGCTTGCTGGGTTTTTTTCTGCATTGGCTTTTGAGTCCTGCATCCCTAAACGGAGCATCATAGGCGGTCATGAGTCACCGCACAGGAACTAAATGTCAAAGTTGAAGTAAAGTTTACTGCCACAGCTGGTGTGAACAGTGTGACTGGCGGTGTGTCATTCTCATAGTGTGGATGTCTGGGCAGGGGACTGCCTGGTTGTCCCCTTCTTAGAGGAGAGCATAATTCGGCAGAGGTGTCACTGGAAGCGTGGCAGCCTTGGTGATCTTTAAAACTTACATTTGAGCGATCCAGCAGACCTTGGACACAACTGTGGTGACCCAAAATGATATGCAGGGCAAAGTGCCCTCCAAGTTGAGAGAGCTGCCCCTGTGCCATGGAGTGACTCTGCAGACACGCTCGCACCCAGCAGCATGGCGTGTTTTCCCAGAACAGCTGCGCATGGATAGTTGAGGAGATCTCAAACTTGAGGCGCCATGCAGAAGGCTCTGCGGGGCTCTCTTCTGTGGCCTTACGCTGGAACAGTATGTGAAAATTGCCTGTCTCGGGTCCTCAGCTGACCTCCTCAAACAGAAACCTCTATAGCACCGAATGGGGAGAGCTAAAGGATGGTGATAGAAAACTCTACCCTGCTCCTGTGTAGGGTCGACACTTGTTTTGGCTCATTTCCTGCCCTTATGTCACCTCTGCCATCAGAGGCTCCCCTTCTTGCAACTCATAGGCTTGAAAGTAGGGGAAGATGGAGGAGTCACCGTGGCCTTGCTGATGACAGCAGAGACAGGGCACTTTCTGCTACTGACTTGCCCAGGTAGCTGAAGGGAATTGCTTAGGTGTGCTAAGACTCTGGTTTGTCTTCTGAAAACTCTGGGGGGTTTTTTGAGCTACTTTGATACCAACACCTGAAGCCTGTTGGTTCAGTATTAAGTACTACAAAACATAAAATGTGAAAGCATGAAAGAAAAAATAAGCAGAAACAAAAAAAGTTGGAAGAATTCCTTGCTACTTAAATTGAGACTTCTTGGGATCAAGCATCATCCTTTCTGAACACTGAGCAAGTGTGGAATGACAACTGTAAATAGTCAACGATGGTTTAGGGCCATGGTTTTAGGCTTGGTTGTGCCACTGTGACGGGGACTCAGCACCTTGAATTCTAGGGGTGTTAAAGGCACGCAGCATCCTGCAGGTTCAATGTTAGGCTTTTTTCTTTTCTTACCTGGCTCTAAAGCTTCATTCCTATTCAGCAGAATTCCATAAACAAATAAAATAACTTTAAAAACCGCAACAACTGCCAAACGGCCCTCTTGGTGTTTTAAAGTCTTTTATGGAACCTTGTTTATAAAATGCTATTTATAGAGTTTTGTTTAGAAGCCTCTGCACTACTATAGCACATAGCAGCACCCCTGTAAGTGTCAGCATTCCTCTAAAGCTGGCACTTCAGCAAGGACGTGCTAGGTACATGACCCAGCTCAGGAGGTACGTATTGTCCTACATAAAGTGCCAGGGCTGAGCCTGTTCCAGTTTTATTCACTCACGTTGCCCACATATAGCTTGAACAGTATTATAGACAAAGATTCATTTTCCTCCAAATTCGTGCGTCCTGGTCATAGTCTGTAATACTTCCTGAGGACAGGAGAGAAAAACTGGGAGCAGTGCGTTGTAGAAACCTAAGGAATGAAATTCAGAGTGAGGAGAGTCATCCGTTGCTAGAATCCCCTAAATCAAAGTGAATTAACCAAATCTTTTAAAATAGGAATGAGACAGGGTAGACTCATGGTTGGAAAGGACGTTGGTAGCAGAGACTTGGAGGATGCGAATGGTAGAGATCCGTGATTCTGAAATGTGCCCCAAAGCTGATCCTCCCCAAGTTCAGCCGCGGTTGCTCTTTGTGTACTGGTTGGTTGCTGCTTGCTGGGACTAGACGTGGGCCGAATGCCCCTGGTCTCAGAGAGCACGTAAGGTGCCAGGTCATTGCTGACTTGCAGCAGCTGCAGCGTGGCTTGGATGCTGTCAGGGTATTCTGCTTCACTGTCAGCCTCTGAATGTCACATTGACTCTTTGGGCACTTCTGGCCGAAAAGAGCAAGGGAGCCCTTCTGGGACCGAGTCCTTTCCATAGACTCAGCAGGAGTCAGCTGTCATGACACCGAAAAGCCTGGAAGAGCCATGGCTAATGGTAACAGGGATTAGGTTCAGCTGAAGCGGGCACGTGTAAGAAGCAACTTTTCCCAAAACCTGAGAAAAGGTCAAAACATGTGGAGCTGACATTCTGGGACAGTCCTACTGCTCATAACTCATGTAACTCTATCTGTATGAAGCCATTCCCAGCTTTCAACTCCTTTCCGGGAGAAAGTTAAACCATTTCAACTTTGGGAAAATACCTGGAAATCACAGTTATCTTATTGTAGACCACATACACTTCCACCTCTGTCTCATCAGACCCTAAAAATAACTAGTTTTTCTCTCCAAAGTCTTGATATCTCTCCAAGCTGTGCTCTTATTGCTTTTGGACCTCCAACTCTTGTGAGTCATATCTGCAAATTACATGAGTCGGGTTTCAGTGGTGACCATCTCAAACTGGCTGGCCATTTAAGGTGGAAAAATTCACCATTAGTTCATGTGTTTTTATTTGGTCTATGGTCTTTGTGTTGTGAGGCTTTGCCGTTTCCCTTTTCTCTTATTTTTTAAAGTATAATGGCATTCAATTGTAAGTTTGCATTCAGGGCCACTGCAAGGAGAACTTTGCTCTGCTGGCCTTTGAGGCATTATTGACTTACAGTCTTCTTAAACCAGAAAAATGAGTTTCAAGTCCTCTGATTTCCCTAAAATCAGTGGAGTTTGCAGGTAACAAATAATACGAGGAGCCCGAGGAGGCCTTGGCAAGCTGAAGGGCACTTGGCGGTGCTGAGCGAGGATGATGAGTATTGACAGGCACAAGCTGTGCGAAGTGTGTAGGTGCCTCCAGCTGCTGCCAGGAGTTTGCAGGGACACCGAGACAAGATGCACTTGCCGTGCGGAAGGTAACACAGGAAACATTACGTTTCCCGGAGCGGTGGCGGGGAATGGCAAAGAGTGTCCTCTGTGAGCTCAAGTTCACAAAAAGGAAAGCGTTTTGTCAGCTGCAGCTTCTGACAGAATGAGGATTGTGGGTTTCTGCATTCAAAACCAAATTTCCTTAAATTGGCAAGCAGCTACTGAGGCTAGTGTGAAGAGTTCTTCCAAAGTCTGAGAGAGAGAATTTACACCGTGCTGCAAACAGCAATGAAATCACAGAGCTTCCTTCCTCGCTGCAGCGAGCCTTTGTGCTGCGCTGGCCGTGCCTGCTGTTGCAGGGCGGACGGGGGACTGCTAATGCTGCCTGTCTGGAAGATCCAAACGCAACATAAGACAGCTATTCAAAGGCTACTGCTGTCTTGCGAGTGATTTATGGCACGCAGGAAAGATTCTGATGTGTCATGCTGCAGGGGGAAAGGAAAGCGGGACCGGGGTCATGAACAAAAAGGAATTTGCTTATCCAATTTCCGTCTCTTTCTGAATTTGATTGGGACTCTCAGTTGTCAGGCTGTGTTTAAGTCTCGTCTTTACCAACGCCTCCTTAACTGCGGAAGGTCAAAACCAATTATTGTTTTGCCTCCAGGGACTTTCCTTCTTCAGAGAGACCTTACAGTGGATATTCTTTAAACCCTTCCAATTAAGGCAGCACATTCCTTTTTTAGAGGGTTTTCCAGGGGGTGGGGGGACAGTAGTTGGGAGACTGATAGATTTATCAATAGCCTTGAAAAACAAAGCCTGTATGTCTCAGGAAGCTTGAAGTCTAATTCCTTTCACTGACTTTTCTCACTCTGAACTTTAAATCTGTCATTTCATTACACCGGGAATGGAAAGCCCCTAATTTTCCCAGGCTACAGTTTTCCTCTGTTTTTTTAACCCTCAAATACCATCTGGATTTATGCCTCTGAGTACCTGGTGGTTTAAGTTTTTCATGTAGATAGAAATGTTTAACTTCTCTTCTTGGTAGGAACGTCCAGCTTTGTGGACTGGAGGCAGTTGTGAGAGGCTGTACCTCCATCAACAACTGTAGTCTGACAGGTAATTAAGAAGTCTTCCAGATCTTGAAGGTGGAAAGGGAGAACATCCTGAGACTGTTTGCTTGGGTTTTTTTTTTTCCTTTCCTTTCTATTATGGGCAGCCTTGTTTTCAGTTTTATAGACAGTATCTCTTCTTCTGCTCCATCGATACCCACTAAAGCCTGTGCCAGCAGATGGCTTATTTTTAATTCACATCTGTATCACGAGCTGCTGTCATTATTCCTTTATCCATTGGAGGTGTTAAATATACTGTTTCCCTTGTATTTTGAACGTACCATTTGTTGCGGGAGAAGTAGCAACAGAGCAGACAGAAAATAATGTCTCTTGACAGAGAAAATCCAGCTGCAAGGTCAGGGGAGGGCGGCTGCGGAGGGACAGCAGGTAGAGGAAGCGATACTTTGGTATTGCAGTTGGTACAGCTTGTTGCAAAAATACTTTGTAATTGCTGTTTGTATCAGGAGGAACTGTAAAACCCTAGTGTGAGGTGTAACCCCTGCGCTTCACCCGGTACTTCTGTATACTGTCGTGTTCAGGTGGCTGAGATGACGTTGACCACACTGGCTGCTCCTGCCAAAATACTCAGTTGAGCATCATATTAAAGGAAGTCTGGTTTTCTGGAGCTGGCAGATTTAAGCCCCTTGATTAAATGCATTCACAGCTTCACTGAAGAGCTGCAGAACTATGATTATGTGATTATAGGGCAGCTGCGGTCTTGTGGACTGAGAATGAGGACAAGAATTAGGAGATGTGAGTCTTGTTCTTGATCTGCCACAGTCCGTTCTGTAAGATCCTGGGCAGGCCACTTAAAATGCCACCATTTGATAGACCTATTTGAGATGTTTACTTTTGGAGGACTCAGCTCGTTCCCTTGCCTGTGTTACAGAGAAGAGTGTGGAGTCACTGGCTGAGATGCTCAGGTTTCCATATCCTAGATTCTTGCATTTAATCAGATAATTCCTATCTGCTAATGGGGCTGACAAGTGCCCTGCCAGCCCAGGTACTATTTGCAGTTGGTTTGTAAAGGGTTAATCTAGTATGAAAGTCTCCATCAGTCATTATGTACGAAGTTGAGTACATCTAGAGGGTGCTGATAAATGACTTACAATTCATTATTCCTGTCTGCAACATGCGTCTAACAAGGGTTAGCCAGGTATTAATCCTTTTGAGAATATTTATAAATAAAACCGGAATACGGATGTGGCTGAAATACTCTCTGGTATGGCCCTGAAAGCAGCAGTGCCGGGATCTGTTTTCCTTTGACACAGCGCTCGCCTTTAGCCCTGAGATCACTTCTGGGCAGACATCACAGCAGCAGCGCTAAGAAGTGTTTTATTGGTTGAAAAGAACAATTCCCTTCTTACCCCGAGTAAAGAAAATCATCCAGATCTAATAATAACTCGCTAATCTTGCCCGACCAGACTAGTGCCGCTAGCGCAACGGAAAGTTCCTTTCCAGCTCCTGGGAAAGCCTGTCCCCAACGAGGGCTTTTCTTTTGATAAGGTGTCTCCTATCCCGCGCTGCTGAACCAGCCTGAATCAGCACGTCACCCTGGGAGTGCAGGAAGATCCCGGTCTCAGCCGCTGAGTCACATGAATAACTGGAATAGTTTCTGCAAAGCAGAATTAATTCCCAGAACCTCTTCAGGCATATCCCAGCAGGCACATGCTTTTGCTCCAGCATTGCTTTACAGCCCTGTGATGTAGTGTAAAGGACACTACTGATATTTTTAATGGAGATAAAGTAGTTTACTCCGTGTTAGAGTGTTAAACCTTGCAAGTTTCTTGTTGACGCTCTCCTGCTTCCAAGAAGATTTAAGAATAAGCCAAGACATAACAGAGCTATTAGGGTTAAGCTCAAATCAACTGTGCAATGACTCAGAGCTCCTAGTCCTTTCAAAGCAAGTGTTGGGGGGAGAAGCTTGTTATTATTAACTATTGAGTAGCCTGTGGTTTGCACAGACTGTTCAGCCAGCAGAGACATTGAAGGAAACTCTGTGGGGTTTTGGATCTGTTGTGCCTTGACAAAAACATCTGAGTTACAAGGACAGTAAATCAACAGCCCCGAGATTCTGGTTTAGCAAAGTCCATAGACTACATGCTTGAAATTTGGGCTGAGATACGACATTGTCTACAGAACCTTTCAGTCCGAGAACTTGTAAATGGTGCCTGTCAGTTGAAGAAAGGAACTCGTCAAAAACAGGGAAGTGAGGGAAGAAGGCTCGTAGCAAATGCAGAACCCAGGTATTGCTCCAAAAAAGTGGACCAGGACATGGGGGCTGTAATGGGGAAGTAGGAGGAAGTTGAACAATAGGAAAGCAAGTGGAGAGTTAGTGGTGAATGAAAAATTTGAGAGTTTTTCCTTTTAAGATGTGTTTTATGTTTCCTGAAGAACAGTGATAAGCTGACCAGGCACACGAGGAATGAAGAAGAACACCACTTGTGCTTCCACCTGTTGCTCTTGACTCTATCCATAAATGAACACGGGATGATCTGCTCTACAGTCCAGCATCACTGATTGGAGGCAGAGTTACATGGCTTTTGTTTCTGTCCTCCCTTCGTTACTCTAGAATCTTAAAGTTTGTGCCATTTTTCTACAAAATGCAGTCGTTTTTAATATATGTTGGTCCTTCAGAAAACCTTCCTCTTGACCTGTTATTTTCAACAACCATCCCAAAAGAACAGAAAATTTAGAAGTGCAACGTAACTGGGAAATATGACTGAAGAGGAGCTCTAAGGCTGCCGTTTGCAAGTCTGGATGTCTGTGCTTTGACTTTGGCCCGCCGATGAAAATGTGCCGCTTGCTCGGGCTCAAAGGCAGGACCTTTCCCCGTGATGTATCTGAAATGAAACGCTCACCAAAGCCAAACATTCCTGACATCTGTTGCTTGTTTAGATGGCAACATTTGTGATAATGGTCAGAAGAAAGTGTACAGTCCAGTAGCCATGGAAACCTCATGGAGTTTTTTCCTGTTTCTTTTTCTACTTTTTCTAGTGAATGAATAGCTGCTGGATCCAGCTGGATGGGAGCCCGAGAGACGGCAGCCCTCAGCTTAGCCTCAGCGCAGGGCAAACCTCGTCAAGAGCAACGAGCTTTCTCTCTGCATGTTCTCACCAAAGTGCTATTTTCAGTAAGCAACTTTTTTTTCAGGAAGAGTAGTTTGGTGCCTCAGGAAGAGTGACCATTCATTCCCTAGTCTCTCTAGCTATGGCTAGAGAATAAAATAACCCAAACACGAAGTAGCGTATCATGACTCATATCCACATGATTCAGCTCTTTCCCCCCATTCCTGCATCCCAAGCAGGTGGCCTCAACCAGACGGCCTCCTAGGAACAGTCCATGGCCTTCACTGCGCCCAGGCATTGTCTGGGAGAGCACTGGGACAGGGGGTCTTCTGACAGCTACACAACTGGAGATCACGGATCAAAGGTGTGCCCTGGTCCTTCTGAGTTGACAGTATAGATATAACCTCTGTGAAAGCTGTAAGCAGGGAAGGCAGCAGTGCCAGTGGTGATTTTGGTTGTGTGACAGGGACACAAGAGCAAGGCCAGTGCTGGCAATCTTCTGCTCCAAATGCTAGTTCATAGAGGAACAGCTCTCAAGCCAAGGAACCTACAGGTAGAACAAGGATGACTCCAGGTCTGGAGTCCCCAACTCAAGAAGGACATAGATCTGTTGAAGTGGGTCCAGAGGAGGTCACAAAGATGATCAGGGGGCTGGAACATCTCTCCTACCAGGACAGACTGAGGGAGTTGGGGTTCTTCATCCTGGAGATGTAGAAGGCTCCAGGGAGACCTTATAGCAGCTTTCCAGTACCTAAAGGGGGCCTACAGGAAAGCTGGGGGGGGACTTTTTACAAGAGCTTGTAGTGACAGGATAAGGGGTAATGGCTTCAAACCAAAAGAGGGAAGATTTAGATTAGATATAAGGAAGAAGTTCTTCACCTCGCTGGTGAGAAACTAGAACAGGTTGCCCAAAGAGGCTAGAGATGCCCCCTCGCTGGAGGTGTTCAAGGCCAGGTTGGATGGAGCTTTCAGCAGGTGTCTCTGCCCATGGCAGGGGGGTGGAACTGGATGATCTTTAAGGTCCCTTCCAACCCGAACCATTCTGTGATCTATTCTGTGATTTTCAGGGACTGTCTGAGGTCATCTGGATGTTTGTGCATGATACCTAGAGGTGTAGGTTCTCAATCCATTCTTGCTGCACTGAGGTGCTGCTGCAACTCTGGTGTACCCCTGTGCAGCTCAGGTGGTTTAAGCACATCTCATATGACTTGATATCGTGCAAGTGATTGCAGTGATGACTCGTGTACTTCATCAACGTGATGCATAGGCCAGGCATGCTGTCTGCTGCCAATAAAATGTTTCTCAAATTTCATTCATGCTATCATATTTTTCATCGAAGAGCACTTGTGTGAAGGCTCAGTCCAAAGACTGCTGGTGCTTAGAGCAGCTTTCCTGATGATTTCGGTGGGTTCAGTATTAGGTGCCCAACAGTTTCATTGTGAGAGTGGCAGTGATGCTACTGAATGTGCTCAGCTGGTCCTACAATGACTGCTTTCAAAAAAACGGTTATTTGGTAGGGCCAGCTCAGTATTACCAGCTGAGAATCCAGTCAGCACCTTCACCCGAATGACACCAGAGTGTTGTCCTCAGAAGGAACTAGAGGACCCCTAAAACTGTACAGCTGCTTCGGTTGGTATTAATGCATTATTTTGTATCTCCATCAAGGAAAGGTTAAACAAATATGTAACATTGTTCCGTTCAGCTTTGCCTTCTATTTATTTTTTCCCCAGACAAACAGGAGGTTGATAGCAACATCATCATTTTAGGGCTACATGGTTCAGACAACAGATCTGGCTGAGCAGTAAAGCTCAGTTTATGTTCAGGACAGGTATTTATTATAGGAAAGCCCCCGAAGTGCCATAGTAGAATGATCTTTCCATAAAATTTTACAACCAGTTTATAGAATTCCACAGAGAAGATGGTCAAGATGCAATCTTTATTATAGTTCAGTCCAAGTCTCTGTGTGGCTTCTAAATATGTCGTAAGTGTGCCTCTAAATGGACTTGTCCCTGGTCACATGAGAAGTGCGTCATGCCAGAATTGATATCATCATTGGATTATCCTACTTGTTAGCACTTTGAGTCTTCGTAATGCACTTTGAAGTCTTCAGAGGAAGAGCTTCATGGGAATATTTGGAGAGCCTGATTCAGTTCTTAATTGGACTGACTCATGTTGAGTCACCAGGATATCCATTAGCTGCATCTTTAAAATCCAACACTCAGATTTTGAGAGGACTGTGAGGGAATCAGACACCCCCAACTGCTGCTGAGGTTCCGTGGGACTGGGATATCTACTGCCATTGTGCTCTCTGGAAAGTGCTGATCTCTAGTCCACCAACCAACATGGCTCTGGCTGCCAAGCCAGCCAATTTCTTGTTCTTCTGACACCCCGGTTGACCAACTGCTTGCCAGGCAGCTTTTGGAAATTATCTCCTACTCCCTGGCTTCCGCATCACTGGCATCTATTACGCACAAAGAGTTTACCACACCCACATCTCACCATGCTGCAGGAAGTACAGGGATAACAGAGGCAAGGTTAAAAATGCAAGAAGCATTTTCATTTCTAGGAAAGGCTTTTTACTCCATAGATGAGCTCCTTGAACAAAACAGCAAAAGGCAGTGAGTAAGGCACCTTATGACTAAAATAACGTAGGTTGTGGGAAGGAGCAGAATTTGATGTTGAATAAATATCTGAGTGGGATTCATTTCACCTAACTCAAGCCATCTGAACTTAAGCATTCAGTCTAAACAAGCCATCCAGCTCTTGATCTGTTGTCAAGGAGGACAAGTAGGTGCTCCGAGATGGTGACTCATCCTGTCTGGCTTTGTTCTGCTGGGCTGAAATGAATCGCCCTTTGAAGTTGCTTCCTAATACTCTACAAAATATGTAGAAAATCTGGGGTGGGTAGTTTAGTATTGCTGATTGACATTAGATGGCTAAAGCTAGGTGAGATAAAGACTGGCACTAATATGTTGCCATGTGCAAAGGACCATATTTAATAAAAGAACACTGTTTATAAGGTCAAAGTCTGACTTGTATGAAAACCATCATGGGAATTGCCAATGTGTATAGTCCACCAGACATAACTGGTCCTGGCAATAGGCTGGCTCTGGCAGATACACAGGTGTGGGATAGAGCGTCTGCTCCTGCTTTGCAGGTGGGCTGTGGATACCAGCAATTTTTCACTTCATGGTCTTCCAGACCTGCCCCTGCTGAAAGTGTCTGAGCATCTTTCTTTTCCTTTCTAGGTGGCATTTTTAGCAAAGTTTTGGCTTATTACCACTCCTTTTTGGTTGGAAAAAAGGGAGGCATCTCATCTCTGGACCACCTTGTGAATCTCTGTCCCACAAAGCCCTTTCCTAGAGGAAGACATTTGCTTCATTCCATAGCAACACCACCACAGAATGGATGACAGACAAAAGAATGAGCAATTCCAACTATTAAGATAATGAAGGGAAAAGAATTGGGCCACTCAGTCATAAACTCTGACAAACTTGGCCAAACCCATATGTGTCTTCTGGACCCACTTCATTTTAGTTCTTTTTGAGGATCCAGAGAAGGACCTACAAACCTTGGCGGCGTTATGGGGCTGCTGAAATTTCCATCATGTAGATGCAATATGGGCCAAGATTTGCAAACTTATGTTCGATGGAGAAGAAATTCCCTACAAGGTGTTTGCAGAATTGAGGGTAACGCACTAATGCTACAGTCTCACCTGGGGTGGGATTTTGCTTTTTCATTTTGATAGAGTAAAACTCACAAGAAAAATGAGTCCTGACTTAAAAAGACCCCACGAAACGACGTAAGTGATCTGTGACAGCTCTCTCTGCAGGTTGGACTTGAGAGTAACTGTGGGCAATTACATATTGAATGTAAGAAGAAGATTTTTTTTAATGTTTCTTACGACATTTCTTTGGTTAATTATATTGTGCGTCTATTGAACATGTAAGGTGTGCTGCTAAAAATATTCCACTTTGAAAATTAATAAAAATCTGCCAGAAAACTAGATGAGTTATGAATAATACTAGACATGTTACAAATAACGATGACTATGGAGCCAACGGGCCTACTCCCACAAGTAACAATTATCAGGCGTGAATAAGAATTGCAAGATGACAACTATAGTACTTTAAATCTTTGAAACGCTTCACACACTTTCACCCTAGAGACACCTGGCAACAGAAGAGGAGAGATGCAGGACCTGATCCTGTGCTGTTATGTCAAAGAGACCTTTGCCGATGACTTCAGTAGGTCTAGGATCAAGCTGTAGAATTTGCTTAAGGTTGAACTGGGTGTCAGCGGCAGGAGGAGCTCAGGCTTCTGGACTCCAGCCCTGTGTACTGTCCATGAGAGCACATGACCACCTACTTGGTGTTATTTTTGAGCATGGTGGTGACCATATAAATCACTCCTGCCTTTCAGTTTGTTGTGCTTTAGTTACCATGCTCAGCTTTCGCCAAAAAGCATGTATAGCATGGGATGATACCTGCATTAATAGAGAGATATTTCAACATCTATCTTTGTTCATGAGGACTCTCCTTGAAAATAAAAGGTAATTGTTGCGAGGATTATTTCAGCCAAGTTTTCTAAGGAAACAAGACTCACGAGCAGTGTGGATGTGTCAGTCTGTTGTTCCCTTCCTAATAATCCTTGATGGTTTTGGCTGATATTAACCAAACTTTGACTGGGAAGTAGAGGTCAGATACATAAAGTTCCTATAGATTCATGAAGGAAAGGTGCTTTTCAGAGGGCTTTAGAAAAGAAGGTGCCACCCCATGCTGGTAAAGACTTTGCACATGGAAAAAAATAGAGGTTTAAAAATGGAAGAGAAAGATCCAAATGAAAAGGCACAAAGATACAGAGGTGGCAGGAGGGGGGATGAGTGAAGGATGTTGAGAGATGTTGGCTGGACCAGATGGGTGGGCAGTACCTCCTTGTGCCTGGCTGAACATCGGGGTGCAAAGCTTCACAGCTTCTTCAGAGCACACGATCAAGCAAAAGGATTGAGTAAAAGAGGTGTCACATGCAGAAGAGGGAGTGAGGAAGCTGATCTTAACAGCTACATGTTTCTACATTTGCTGCCTCCTAGATGCACTGCACAATGGGGACGTAAATTGAATTCTCCTCATTTGTTGGCAGAAGCAGAAGTTGGCACAGTGTGGGACAGGGGGTACTTCCAGCTAAGACCAGCTGGGTCTGTCCCTCTGGGCAAGAACCCTGGATATCTTTTCCCTGAAATAAGACAGTCCCTTTCCCTCTTTCTTACGCTTTATGTAGACCCTGTCCTTACTGAAAGCAAAAGGATTTTCCATTGTATTTCTTCAGCTTTTGCCAGTTTTACTCTATTTCAGATACCAGAGAAGTTATTTTTAAGGCTTAATTCTTAGCAAATGTGGTGGTTTATCAGACCTGATTTTTAGTGCCAAATTAATGTGCTTGGTCTGCCCCTCTCAGTTAGAGAGAAGAGCGGGGCTAGATGGGAACACACAACATTTCAGCAAGTCCATGACAGCTGCCTGCATGCTCGCTTTGGCCCTTAGAAAACTGCAGTTGGCTCATGTCTCTTCTCCTGAAGGCGACTTATTTGATGTTTACTGAAAATAAAATCCAAGCAATAAAGCCACTTTAAGGAGTCCTTCCTACACCTGGGAGTTCCTTTCTGCCCTCATGCTGCAGGTGACTGTCCCCTCTTGGTGCCAGTCCAGCTGCGTGTGGAGATGATGGAAATAATCTGGGCTAAAGAGGAAAGACAAGCCTTCTGATCTTTATTTGGAATTTTTTTTTTTTTCTACTTGGGTTATTTTAGTGATCTCTATGTAGTTCCACAACAGTTGTCTTGCTGCATGAACGGGTGGCAAGCGTAGCAGAGGGGCAGGAGCAAAGGTTTGGGAAAGCCTCGCTGCTGTCATCGGGGGTCACTGAACTCTGATAGCGGGAGGAGCTGAAATGCTTGGGTTCCATGCTCTGTCTTACCTCCCTTTCACTTGTTTCTGTGTTCTGGTAGTAAACTAGTAGCTATCAGCTGTATCTTGAGCAAATCACTGTCAGTGCGTTTCATGAAATAACTTCAAACCTCACTAAAGCTTTTTTAACTTCCTCACTTGAAGGCCTGATCCTGCTGCCACTGTTGTAGATGACAGAAGTCTCCTGATAGCAAGGCTGGCCACAACATTGAAAAGTCATTGTAAATGCTTTAATACCAGTGGATTTAGGGATTTCCTCAAGCACTTTATAGTTATGTTCCCAGCTTTGTCTCTGCTTCGCTGTCGATTGTCTACTGTTCTCCCTAATCCTCCCTGGGCTTCCAGAGGTCTATCTTCCCTTCCCGCTGACAGATAAAAAATTATTATTGCTAGCTTTAATGTTTTGGACGTATTGACATCTCATTCCTTTCATGGAAACGTAGGAATGTTTGTTATCTTTCAGTGTTCAATTGTTTGAAGATAATTTATTCAATCTATTATTCCGTTCCTATTAGCAACCTAACATCTGAGCTTTTAATTACTCTAACCTTGCTGTTTAATTAGTTAAAACTTGCTCATTGCTTTGAAAATGGAAAGTATTAAATACTTTTGCATCGTGATCATTTTATATTTGCTGAACATTTCGTGTCAGGACATTTTTAACCTTCTCTTTATATCCAGTGAAGGGGTAATAGCCCTTGTCTCTTCCCTCCAGAAACCAGAGACATAGACCAAAACCATCTGCAGAGTAATTTCTTTAATATCATTTGGTGTTTTCCGACAGGGAGAGATTGAGTTCTGTGCTACTTATCACTGTCTTTGCCTCAGTTTTCCCCTTCCATGATTCTCTTTCTGCTATGGATCCTTTTCAATTGGTTCTTAAATGGATCCCAGAAAGACTTGGGCATCGTGCTGCTGATGCATTTCTCTGTAGCAGAACCCGCTTGCCCATGCCAGGAATGTATTTGTCGTGCGCTTATTTTGATTTATTCATTGGGAGCTTAAAATTCAGTGCACCTACGTTGCTTATAGTTACGGAATTCTATCTCTTAGCCCATAATGGTAAATGTGGAAACAGCTGAACTGTGTTGGTTTTGTCAGGGAAAGAAGAGCAGGCAGTTATCCCTGAAGCTGTGTGAAACCCTGGAAAACTAAACAAACCCTCTCAGAACTTAATCTTCTCTTTTTATGGCAATTTACCTGCAAAAGAGATGTAGATTTAGAATCATAGAATGGGTTGGGTTGGAAGGGACCTCAGAGATCATCTAGTTCCAACCCCCCTGCCATGGGCAGGGACACCTCCCACTAGACCAGTATTTAATTTAGTATTTAGTAGTCAATTCTGATATTTAGTCTTGTGAACTACTTGTATTCTTCAGGACTATGACTTTTAAATGTTAACTCTTATCATTACCGCTTGTTATTTGCCACTGAAGCCGCCGCGTATTGTTTCCTTATCACTAACTGGGTAACTCCCAAACCCACAAAGACTCGCCGCTTTTGTAAGGCTTTTTTCCTGAGGCTGATTTATAGGAAGAGAGTTGTATGAATACTTACAACAGTGCTTGCTTTGCACATACTCCCTCCTGTAACTCTCTGCTGCGAACAAGGGAAAGACCAGAGTATGGTTGAAGCAGGTTTAGTTTCTGCAGGTGGACCTTTTGGTTACACTTGACCAGGACACACCATTGTTGCAAGAGAAATATTCGAGTTCCTAGTCAGTGCTAATTGTGAGACATGGAAAAATTATGGTAGTAATAGAAACAGGGAGTTCTTCAGATTCAATTTTCAAGAAGACCATTAGAGACTTTTTTTCTGATATAATTTCCAATCTTTTCCTACTCAGCTTTGATAATAAATATCCCTTGAGGACAGCAAACATGAATCTATTGAGAATCTTGGACGAGGGGTTTTAATGATTTCATTTAAAGTGCTGTTCGTTCAATTCTGTCTGTCTCTTTCTTCAATTCCTTATGTTTTTACTCAAAGAATTCTCCCTTCCAATTAAGTGAATGAACCTTAGAATTAAGTAAGGCTGTCATAGGAAGTAAAATGAATATGACTGATTTTTATAATATAAATTGGAAGCAATTACCCATTTTCTATCTTCATGCTTGCTTGGAAAATTTACACTTAACCCAGCAATACACCTTAATTAAAGGCCTATCTATCTATATAACCTTCTCTTTCCAGAAAAAGTCCTTCTGTGAGCTATATTAAATGTACTATAGCTTCATCTCTTTATTAACAACCTTTTCGTATATTTTCAATTAAGTTTCTGGTCACATTATAGCACTGAGGTAAGAGCTCTCTCTGACCTTTAATAGGATATGGATAATAGAACATCTTTGGCTCATGTCCTCCTTTGGTAGCACAACCTCCCACTTTTACAAAAACATCCATGGAATTTGTAGACAGCAGAATGTACACGTTGCATCAAGAAAGACTACCCCAGACTGCAGTAAAACTGGATAGACATCCATTCGCTGTCTCTGAGACTAGACGGTGCTTAAACAACCTCACTTTTTCTTGTTTTTATGGCAAACACCAGTGGGAGACTGTGAATTACTCTTAACGTACGATAAAATTATTCTGACTGATATTTTCCATATGGCAAGTCCTGCTTCTCCCCACATGAACCTTAAGGACTGTACTGGGGGGCAGAGGCTGTAGTTCCTTTCCAATGATAAGGACCACATCATATTTGAATTCAGATGTTAACGTTCTGGCATTTGGACACCAAGTAGAATTGGCAATTCATGTTACAGAATGATAGGGGGTGTTTATGCTCCCTTCAAGCTTAACTGCTGGGTGGGAAGGGTATATTTGGTAGCCAGCCAGAGTTTTGTCAATATAAATATCTGAACCAGCTGCTTTTCTTGCTCTTCTCCCGGGGTTGGATTAATCTTTTCTTCTTTACGTCTTCGTCTTTTTTCTTGTAACCTGTAGCTCGTGATGCTCTTAAGAATTTTACTGCCAGAGGCATCTATCAACTATTTTTCTCTTGATAGGTGATTATCATTTTACTTCATTGAGTATGAAAACCCCAGCTCCACTTTAGCTCCATTTTTTCTTCTTGAATCAGCCTTTCCCTTAATTCTGTTCAACAAATCGTACAACCAGCCTCAGCTGAAAGTTGCCAAAGCACAAAGGGGACACAGTAAGTTGAATTTGCCAAGGTGACCTATCTCTGCATTAATTCCTGTTGGTATTTCTGTTTCCATGGATGACTGAGCGTTCGGGAAACCTCCTCTGGCATGGCCACGTAAAGTGGGGTCTAAAGATCAAAGCAGGAAATTTGTTCCCGATGAGGCAGGGAGATATTTCAGATGGAGAACTCGATCTGTGGCAGACCCTCAGTGGATGCCGCAGGAAGAGCTCTGGGATGGGCTCGGCTCAGGGCAGGGGTGCCACTCCTGCAACCATCTGACTCACAGTTATTCCCACATGGGTTTGTCCTATTGGCTTGAATGCACGTTTCAATGACTTACTGGTTGAACCTGCTGGCAAATATGCCATATCAAAGAGCTGTGGAGCAATACCTTCCTCAGGCGGGTGCTTGGCTCTGAGCACTGCTTTGGAAGTGGCTGAGATCCGCAGATAACGCTCACAGAGGCTGTGTTGTTTCCGAGGCAGCCCTGCCTTGGCTTAGGAGCAGTCTGATGCAGCTGCCCCTGGAGCAGCAGAATCTAACAGTCCCTGTCTGGGCTGTGTCACCCTTACTCAGCAGGACTCGTGCTTCATCACTGTCCAAACTGAAAACGTATTCATCATCATCATCCGTTGTACACCTGTCACAATACTGCCTTCAGCTCTACCAGTATTTCCAGCCCAGGCCACCATTTATCAGCTGTTTCCACAATTCTTTCCATGCTTCCTTCTGTGTCATAGCCTGTGTTCCTGGTATGAACTCGCTGACTTCCTCTGCCAGGCTCTGAGTCTTTGCAGGGTTAGCCTCTCTTAAATACTCACTTCAGCTTGTTTTTCTACAGAGCGGAATTTACTTCCACACATACTAGCTTTTGTTCCCGTTCTCCTGCCTGCTTTCGACTTCCCCATCTGTCTTGAGATTGTGGGTTGAGGAACAATCCCTCGCTTAACATGCAAAGCATGCAAACACATGCTAAATAATTATACAAATATTTTTCAATTGCTTTCATTGTCATTTTTATTATCCTTGTTTTGGTCCTATGATGGAAAGCAGAAGCCGAGTGAGACGAAGTACCTGTCTGTGAGCGGAGCTGGGACCAGACCCTGAATTTCCCGATTCCTGTTGGGCTGCAGCACATGACAGTCTCCTTGGTGTGTTCTCCCCTGGAAAATTTTTATTTGCAGAAACAGACGTTCTGGAATTTGCATAACTTTGTAGCAGCAGCTTCTTCAGTATGCTCAAAAGGCCGTTCTTTTATATTCAAGCCATGCCAGGTACTCTTCTGCTAAACCACAGCACAGGAGGTTACTGTGAACACCAAACACTTCGCTACTGTTGTATTTCCCACTGGGAGTTTGCTGTAGTTGCCACCAGGCTGTTCTGTTACTGGGGACAGGACGGGGTGGCAGAAGAGGAATTATTTCTTTTAAAATGTGGTGCACATTGGAGAGAGTCCTGAGAGCCACGTGTCTGGGAACTGCATTCAGGCTTGTGTTTTGGGGGCTGTTAATGAAGTGTAGTCCTAATGGCGGAGGAGGGAGGGGACGGTGAAGCAGCAGATCTCTTTCTGTAGATGAGGCACAGGAGGAAACAGGAGGGCAAAGCCAAGGAGGGAGCTGCTATAAGCAGTGCTGGTGCTCTGCGACTGGTCGCCCATCAACACCAAAGCAGCAGACCCATCCCTAAGGTGCTGTCAGCTTTGCCCCCACAGCCTGCAGCCTGGTTTCTGCTGCTTGGAGGGTCAGCACAGCAGGGAGGAGCAGGGCTGAGTGCTCCAGAGGTATGGAGAAAGAGTTCACCTAGTGGTGCACCATCTTCCCCTGTCACGTGCTAAGAGGGAACTGGCAGCCCACTTCATTTGTCATCACTTTCTTTCCCTCTTCAGGTGAACCCACCTCCCATCCAGTGCCACTTCCAAACCAGGGAAGGAGAGGACAGAATGCCCTGGAGGACAGACATGCAGGATTTCCTCCTCGCTGCCAACTCAGCCCCTAACAATCAGTTTGTTTTCCTGGATATAATTTTAGGAATAACTGGAAGGAGGGAAACCTTTCCTGCAACTTTAATTTCTGGAATGAAATAATTTCTGGGTCTCCTTTCTGGAACAACAGTTCTTCTTTCTAAGAGATGGACACTGGGGATTTAAGGGTTGGAACTGAGCTCTGACCCTCTACCCAGACACTCCTGCAACTGCTTCTGCTGTTCATCTCCCTCACCCTGCACAGGAGACATTGGAAAGGGCCCAAGACATGGCAGGAAGAGCCTGAAGGGATCGTGCGAAGTAGCACATCCTCCCGTACACTGAGGAATGCCACTGTGCTGGAATGCCATGGATCTGTGGAAGGACCTTCTGGAGAGAAGTTGAGGAAGAGCAGAGATACCAGGCAGCCTGGAAGAGGTGATACCAAGGAATTTTGCAAGAGGAGGCCTTGGGCTGAGTGAGAAGCCTGGCAAGAGGATGAGTTTGCTGGAAAATCAGAAGATGGATGCACAATTGTCAGTCCTTCTGTGCTTTAATCCAGAAGGGTGCCTTGGTTTTGATTTTTCAGAAAGGCCCAGTTCTCCTGTCATCTGATTTTGTGAAGCTTTCAGCCTTCAATTAAAAATAATTCACTGGTTCTTCAGGTCATAGAGAAAAGCTTGGCACAGATAATCCAGTTTGAATGGCTGCTTCCTTTGGGGTAACGTGTGGGTTTCCTCGTGGTGTTCACTGTGTTCCTTTTTTAGAAGGCAGCAAGAGCCAGTCAGAGCTGCCACATGTATTTGGGTTTCTAGACCATGCCTTCTACCTAAAATGTGGTAGATCTGTGGGAGGAAGATGGAACAGCCTAGAAATGGCATCGTTCTGACACATGGAAGACAGTGATTCAGTTATTTCACAGGTACACGGGCTACTGCAAATATGCAGTCATAAAAATCTTGACAGTGTTTAAAGAAGCAGTTTGATAGTGTCGGTCCCCTTGTCATCGCGCCAGCGGGTCACTTTGCTTCACCACATAAGCAGAGGGCTTAAGGAACAGATGAGCACTTGGTTGGCCTGAGGAAATGGAACTGTCGTCTAAGGAAGAGAGTTCTTCATTGTGCATGAAGCTTTAATTGACATTTCTTGATCTGGACTTGTTCTGTGAATGAGGAGAGGACCTCAGTCTCTGAGGACGCTAATCCGGCACTTCTCACTGACCTTCAACTGACCGACGTAATTTAAACCAAAGCGATGTACAAGTGACACGATTTCTGCTGCGAAAGTGCAAGACGTGCCAAGACTTTTAATAGCACTTTTTTGGTTGTTGTTTGCTTAATCTAGTATCTGATGTGAATGGAGGGAAAAAATGATGTACAGCATTGTTGCACCAAAGTCTTAGAAAAGAAAATGTAAATGCATGAGTATGACACAAACTCCCCTTCTGTCAACACGCACTCGCACAGACTTGTTCAAGTTGCCAAAAGCACGGTTTGTTAGCCAACCTACAGCGCGGAGAGATGTCATCTACTGAAGGGAGGGGACAGGTCTAATTTATGCACTTGGCCCTCAGACCACCGTTTACCTCAGAACTTTTCAATGCGCAAATTCTGTAAATCTTCCTGGGAGAAGGAATTTCAGCTCACGCCAGGCTCTGGACATGCTGAAAACGTCGCTCGCACAGATGATGACTTGTGTTTAATTTGCTGTTGTGGATGGGCCTGAAGCAAACTCTCTTGTTCCAAACGTCTCTAAATTTAGGAGGTTTTGGCATCCCAGTCCAGATATGAGTCAATAGTTCTCTGTGTTCCAAAGAATAAGTATTAGGTTGCAAAGGTGGGAGTCGTTATGTAAATGGGATAATAGAAAGGCATATCTGTATTAATACATTTGTTATGCCTTGGAGCTAGAGGTTTGCCAAGGCTTAAGTGGACTCAGGATGAGCTGGACACATCCAATTAATATAAGTAATGTGACTTTTCTTGAGCAAATGTGACTCCTCAGTGCACATTACTGCTGTTGAGTGTTCCAGCTCCGCTGCGTCTCGTCCTCGGAGGTTCAGAAATGTGCATTCTAGTGTTGAAGCCTGCTTGTCTTTCTGATTTGGTTTGGTACTAAATAAACAGGTTCTGATTTTCAGTGTTGTTGATGGATATACAAGCCCTAGGGAAAAAAAAAACCAATATGAATTTGAGACTTATGTGTCCATATGCAAAGTGTGCTGGACCTCCCGTCTCTTTCCTGATGTCACTGCTGTATTCACAGTTTCTATATCATGTAAAAGTCTTCTAAGGCTTCTCTCAGTGTAGGATCTTCCACTGATGCCATCATTAACATCTAACAAGCTCTGCTGCTTCTCTCTCTTGTCCACAGGGAACCCAGACGTGCAGTTTCTCGTGAGGCTCGGGCACTGGTTCCCATGGGGCAGGTGGAACAAATCCCTTGAGCTGTGCAGTTGTACTTTGCTCTCTGAAGATGTACTGTGGGTTTTGGTCAGGTGTACAAGTCTGCTTGGTTTTGAGGAAAGAAAATGGGACTTCCACAGTCTCCTACAGAACCCTTAATATTATTACACTGTTTTGTGATTCACCCATCATACCAGTCTCACTCCAGGATGTCTCCTGAGTGACTGGGATTCACCACTGGCAGGGGAGAGAAACAGTGGCCCTGAGGGAGATTATTCCAATCCTTCTGATGGCTTTCCAGACTGGGAAAGACAGGCTGTTCCCCCTTCTCCTCCACAGCTGTCTCTGTGGCTCACCATGATCTCCACCTCCATGGGGCCGCTGGCTGGACTTGTTCTATCTGATCCAGTGGTCCCTTCCTTGCTGCTGTGAAGCACGCTGGTTGTGCTGCGGTGGAAGAGGCAGGTTTGTCCCTGTCCCTAAGCTGTGCGCAATGCTGAGCATTTTGAGTTACCCACATGTGGACACAGTAGGCAGCAGAATGGAACAAGCACAATGTACTACATGGGGACCAGCTCAGCGTGTTGGGTCAGTGGCACTGTGCAGCAGAATACGAGCCACTTACTCCTTCTCACAGCTGTTCTCCTGAGCATTTGAAGCGTACAGTCACCCTCAGCATGCAGGAGATTTACGTATTTCACTTCCATTGACATGGTAGGAGAGACCCTCCTTACTTGCAGATTTGTTCTTTTAATAGGCATCCAGCACAAATGGGAATTAAGCACATGTGTGTGTCCAACAGAGAGGAGACCAGAACCAGCTGTAGGCACAAATAACCGCTTAGGAGGCCCATTTTTTTCTGCTGATTTGGTAACTCACAGGACAGCCAAATCTTCCTTTTTAGGAATGGGAAGAACAGGAAAAATAGAGGACTTCATCTTCAGATTGTATCACCCGTGGAAGAGGAGAGTCAGCAGGGAGAGAACTCTCCACATGAGGTTCTCCTCTCCCTGCTGGAGCAGCTGGAGAAAATAAGGTTCATCGTGGGCAAACGTGAGCTCATTATGCCTCTACTCCAAGCTGGCAGAGAAGTCAGGGTGTTTTGGGCTCTGAGTCAATGCTGTGATGACTTGCTTGCGTGACTTGCTAATTGAAGTTAGAGATACTTCTAGATACTGAACGTCTATGGCGTAGACGTGCTTCTCTCAGTCTTTGTCGTCCTCTACTCCAAAACTTTTCAAATCATAAGTGGAATGTATTGCAAATGATAGAAGGACAGTGTGGACTTTGGGAGAGACAGGTGAAGCTCCATACACATTCTCACCGTCAGGAGATGCGGAGGGGAGTCATCTGCGTTGTACGATGACAACACCAGCACAAGGAGCACAGTCCTCAGCAAAGTCCTTCTAGAATTCGCCACCCAAAAAGGTGAATCTTAAAGACAAACGAAAATGGTATTTGGGAGGGAAGCAGCAGCAATGAGTGGAGCCCTTAATTTGATGCCAGTGATATCTCCGAGTAAGCATTTCCCAGAGGATTGTCAGAGATGTGAAATGAATTGTAAGAGCTGCTTTACAGGCATTTGTGGGCACACACACCTGCTTACAGCAAGGGAAAAGACAGTGCGTAAATGTCTGGAATATTACATAAAAGCTGTCTGGTAGACTAAGCAGAGCAATTAAAATCCATCTCGCTTAAACGAACCCTGAGTGCAGGTCAAACAAATCTAATTTTTATTGTTCCTTAAGGAGACGTCTGTATAGGAGACAAAAGGGGGATGCAGCCGTCAGGTTAAAAAATCAAGATGCCTTTAAAAAATTAAATGTTCACAATAGTGCTACAGCAAGTGAGATAAATGATATATTACAGCGATGGTTTAAAACTAATTGATGACTAATGTTGTAATGCATTTGTAGCTACACTGATCTATTATATATCTTGGCTAAGCTGAAGGGACACTTCAAGGAGAAAAATTGCTAACTGTTTTAACCTGATGGAACTTGGGGAAAAAATAGTTACTTTAAGAGATAAATGGAAAGGTTGTGACCTCCTAATGTACATCTGGGTCTTGCAATGCAAAATCAAATTATCATTAAACAGAATGTGATCTGTGATGGAATTAAAACAACTACAAACCAGCAGAGAAATTTCTGCAGAGAAATACAGTGGTGCAGTTTGAGCAGGGACCGTGAGCTGAAAAGCTGCCTGGCTGAAGAACTGGTGTAACAAGTTGGTAGGGAATTGTTTTTGCTCTAAAATGAAAGTTCGTTTAATTGGAGACTGCAGGAAAAAATAAAAAAGTAAGCATATTTACAGCAATTTACGTATGTAAGACATTCTAGAAACATTACTTAATTAGTGTATAAATAATTAACAGTTTACTCTAAGTTCTGAATAACATGTGTCTCTCCGGCTCTTGGAGGGGTGACAGGAAGCCTCATTTTCCCCTTCTCGTTTTTGTCATGCCTGAGGCTCCTGCCCGCTGGGTTTTACCCTTACGGTTGGAATTCAGAGAAGATGTCAGTCAGGCTCTGCTTATTTTCACATCTAATTCATGCAAAAAACAGGTTTCCTCCTGAGGCGGTAAACTGGCCCAGATTCGCTTCAAAGTTTGGCCTAGGTTCAGTGAATGACTCACTTTAACTCAGGTACATCCATCTTCCTGGCTGAAACACAATCTGGGAAGTGTTGTCAAAGAGCAGATACCCCCCTAGAACTAGAGCTTACAGGTTGAGGACCTCAGAAACCAAAAGCAATTGCTTGTTTTGTCCCCTAGTTTCCTGTTACCCAATATTACGGACATCGAGTGGGTGTAACAAAAACATGGTTACTCAACCCATAGTACCAGTGTGGGTTGTTGCACACTGAACAAGCTGCAAGTAGCTGGGATGTATTGCTGGAAGCTGAGCTGGGAGGAGCTGCACTCAGTACGTCTCCACGGTCATAGGTTCTGTACAAAGATCTATGGAATAAATATGGCAACAAGTTACAAATGAAGATAACATTATGTCCCAACACTGGATGTGTTGAAGACCAGGTTGGATGGGGCTCTGAGCAACCTGGTCTAGTGGGAGGTGTCTCTGCCCATGGCAGGGGGTTGGAACTAGATGATCTTTAAGGTCCCTTCCAACCCAAACCATTCCATTATTGTGGGCCACAGCTAAAATATGAATTACCTCAAGGAGGACATGATTAGAAGGCCAAAAAGATCACCTTCAGCCTTACTCTCACCCTCTGAATTGGTTTCCTTTAATAGGAGTATACATGATAGAAGAGAACAATCTACCAAAGACAACCCTCACCCCAGTGACACACAGTGTCACAGTGACTCTTTTGGTTGAGAATAAGTTAATGTAGCAAGGACACGACCAGCCGGTGACACTGTCTGAGAGCAATGTGTTCCTCTATGACACATTAAGCTTCCGGTGGAGAAGAGAATGCCTGCAATACCAAATTGCAAATAGTTTGTACTCGCAAGGGTTTGACGTTCCAAAACCTCCAAAAGTCTCCATATATTTTAACCGCTGTACATTACGCTTCCTCCTCTGCATTCGTTCAGTGTTGGTTTGAAGCCCAATACAGGCAGCAGCTTGGAAAAATAGTTCTGTAGCTCAGGATGGAGCAGCTGAAGTCCTGATTCTGGAGGTCTTCCTTTTAAAGGGGAACGTTACTCCTGGGTCAAAATGTTAAATTATTCAGATCGTGGTGTTGGTGTTGGTTTTCAACGACATTAGAAACTCCGTGACACAAGTATCACGAAGCTGACATAGAACATGTGTTTTCTCAAGGGAGGATAAACAGTCACATCCACAGCTCTACCTGGGACTTCTTTCCCTTCACTAACATACTAAAACAAAGCAACTCCAACAGATATTTTTTTCCTCGCATATCAAGGTGAATTCCTAAAGCTTGGTGCTGAATAAATAATTCCGGGATGGGAATTTAAGGCAGAAAAAGCATACAAAATAGCTTTACATGAAACATTTAGCTGCCAGTTAATTTAAAAGCAATAAAGTAAGGGAAAACAACCTGAGTACACTTGAAGCATGGCACTAGCCGATCAGATTAACTGTAAGAGGTGGTCAAAAGGGATGGGGTTTTATTCTGGAAAACTTGCTTCATTCAGTAAAAGCTGCTTCTGCCTCCTCCCAGTTCTTCAGAGCTCACCTTAAGATTTTTTGGGGGGGGAAATTAGCAGTAGAATATAGAAATCACCGAGCGGGCAGAGTTAAAGCAGAAGAGAGGTACCAGAACTCCCTGGCCTCCCTCCACAGACCCTGTCACCAGTTAGGGGGGGTCTGTGGAGACCCCTGTGCTCTCAGCAGCCACATGTAGCTCTGGTAGGTAGTGCCCATTGTGATGGAGCTGTGCCCTCTGCATGGGCTGCTGACCAGAGATTCCACTGGGGGAACTGAGCTTGCAGCCCATGGGTAATTATCTGCCATCCTAATTTTCCTGTCCTGTATCTCCCAAGTTTTCAGCGTATGTCATGGTGATGGGGACGAGGTGTCAGTTAGAACATCCCGTGGTATTTCCATGGTTACAACATAGTGTAGGTAAGGAAACCGTTCGCGTGTTTGGAACACACTCCAAAACAACGATCCCAGCAGTTCTTGGAGAGGGTGGAGTCATGTCCCCAGTCCCATACTCCTCCTATTTCTGAAACAGTCAGACAGAAAACAGCCTAAAATAAGGGTGCAGTTACCATTTATTTCCTTCCTCAATTTTTTCTCTTGCTTTATAACAACATTTCCTAGCTGTGTCTGACAGAAAGGGCAAAAATATACAGTACTTCTGATTCTGGTTGTGTCTTGCTTTTTATTTCACTTTCAGTTTCTCAGACTGGTCAATGATTCAAAAAGTTGATTAAAGCTGAGATGGTTTTATCATTGCCTCAGAGAGACAAACTGCAAAATCCACAGGGTAGCAACCAGAATGTGATCTTAAGGAATGCTTAAGGCAGTTTTATTCTGCTGCTTGTGCATAACACGGGACGAAACTCTGAACTGCAGCTGTCTTCTGTGCCAAAAGGTTTTTTAACTTTTGTACACGTGTTATATATGTTTTAATTTACGGACAGCATTTGCTCCATTTGATTTACACTAAGGCTTTATGATCGTCAGGTTGGTGTAAGAATGCAAGCAGGAAATTGGAAATGTAACTTTGATTGTTCTTTTTCCATGTTCTTTCTAATACTATGTCAGTAGTCTAGAGGAGTTTCTGAGGGGATGCACTGAATATTCTGACTCGCAAGAGAGCTCAGCATTGGGTACATCACTTACCGATCACTGCTGCGAAAAGCCACTGCATCCTTCCTCTTCTTGACCCAAGCTTGATTCATCTTTCCACAATTTTGGTTCTGATACGGTTTTGAACCAGTGTTGCTTTTCCCGAGAAACCTTAAGAACGCAGGAATCTGCTTCCTGCTGTTTGTGCAGCTCAAACAACTGCAGAGGGAAGGAATAATCTTCCCCAGATCTCTGACTGCATCACATTCCCACTGCTTGCAGCTCACCCCCCGCCACGGTGCCCGGTACGTGCAGCACTGGCAGGAAGAGCTGGGGAAAATCCCGTCTTCTGGGCCATGACCTGTGAAGCTGCATGATTTTAGGAAAGAGCAGGTTAGCTCCAGGAGGAGGGAGGTGTGACAGCTCCCCTCTGGTTCTGCACAGAAGTCAGAAGGTTTCAACATCGGTGAGAGCATCAGTGTGTATATTGATTCCCATCTGTCACACAAAGCATAAATCCAAAGCACTGTGTGAGATCAATCATGCCCCAAATATTTCAAGGTACCTAAAATGTTGGAGAATTAATATCTTACATTTCTCTCCAGAACCCTGAGTGGAGCAGATGTGCTGTTAATCATAGATTACAAGCTCAGGCAATACATTAAGTTTGTAAAATAGATTTATATAACAAAGATGAAGCTGAATTAACTGGATCCACAAGTGTCTTTCTACTCACAGCTGTCTGTAATTGTTTCATGACATTTCTTTGAGTTTTTGCTGTGACCTCCTACTGGCAGCATATCTGCAAGGAAAGAAAAAAAAGCAAGAAATCCTAATGTACAAGATGTATAAAATGCACCCTGTGACATTTTCTAGTGTGTGAGTATTTGTAAATGCCAGACTAAAACATCCCTCCAGCGGTTTCTTTTACAGACTTTCCTTGTTCCAGAAGCTTGGCCTGAGTTAGGAGGAAACCCCATAACTGTCCCTTAAAAGCTGAATTGCATCAGTGTGGGTAAGATGTTGGGCAAAATTCTTTAATGGTGTAATTCCATGAAAATCAGAAATACTACACCAGGGCTGAATCTGCCCCGTGGTATAAAATGATCTCCCCAGAGGCAAGACTTCTGGAAACTGTATCATATTTTAATTATAAGCAGACAATTTGTTTTGGGTTGTATACAGAGCATGAAATTCTAACTGCTATAGGAACTAGCTACATATATGGCGATTTTATCCCTGGTTTTAGTGCTGTTTGGTTTATTTGTGTATGATTTGCAGGTGGCTCAACGATCCTACAAACTTATTTTTATATACTCGTCTAAGTCCCTGTTGAATTTAAGATTCTAAAAGATTACAGTGCTGGCTGTAGAACGTCATTTCTACATTTTGCAATGAGTTTAGGAGAAATGTTGTTTGTAATCTGGGAAGTCCAGATTCCAGTTAACAATCTTACCCCTGGAGAACAGGCAATTATATTTTTTTGCGAATTAACAGATGCTGATGGTACTTTGCCTCCTGTGACTAGTTTCTGAATTCAGAGGGCAAAACAGGACCTGCCTTTTGTAGCAAGTCCCAGGCTCGGCAACGGGACACGCTGCCGAAGTTTGGTTGAGCCTTCTTCAACCCTTTTGACATCCTTGGATGATGCATCACCAGTGTAACAAACTAGTTCACGTAAGCTGGTCATATTCTATAGAAAAAGTCTCAAAAGGATATTGCAGAAAAATATTTAACCTCTGTTAGTGATTTTTCATGAGATTATTGTGAAATTTAAGGAGCTTGACAGATTTCCACAGCTTGGCTTGTGAAATTCATTTCCAGCTCCGCAGATTGTGATTTCACGACTTTGTACATCTGGATTTTGGCAGAGAGCTATGATGGGAGATGTCTCCGGCCAATCTGCCAGAGCAGTGCAGTCCATCTGCTCCTGCTCAGCGAGGAGTCCGGTCCCGTCCATGAGCTAGAACCTGCCTGCCCTCACCTACGAAGCTTCTGTTCCACCAGGCAAAGGCTGTGCAGCTGTAGCTGGCCCTGACATCGGTGATCTCGGGAATTACTTCAATAGAAATGTTCATGATAAAGTCAGATTTCTAATATTTAAAGGGATATGCAGAAGTTGCAGGGGTAGCTACACTGTGTGTTCACAGACCAAATCTGTTCTGCAGAGCAAACAGGACATTTTCATGTGCTAGCAACACAGGTGAGCACGGCACCAACACGTGCAAGGACTGTTGAGCAGCCCCTCCATGACACCACGGCACTGGGCTTTTCTGACCAAGCATTTGTGCTGAGGAGGTGTCTACTCCTTAACTTAATCTATGGAGATCTGGCAGTCTTCCCAGAGGGGAACCAGTTGCTGAAAACATTATTTTAAACCAGATTTTTTCAACATTCACACCACAGAAGGAGAGTTTATAAAGGTAGGGAGAGTCATGCTCATTTTCCCTTTGTATGGGCAACAATGTCATCCTGTTTTCCCACCAGGATCACGCAGTGTCACAGAACTTCACTTATTCTTATGGCACTAGCAGTGCGGTTTCGAAAGAAAAATCCCCGTGCTGTCTGGAATGCTCAACTGTTGGGTACCGGAGTCAGAAAACATCCTGCCCGCCGTGAACGTTAGGAAAACAGAGCAGCCCTGACTCAAGTGCCAAGTGGGTTTTTGGAAGGCGAACTCCCCTGAGAATAAAGGATGTTGGTGTCCAGCCAAGAGGGCAGGCAGGAACAGGCCCCGGGCAAGACACTGGAATTCTGGTGGAGCCTGAAACATTGTATGCTTATTTGTGTCGGCTTCTGACTTCTGTACTAAAAGGTGAGCTACCCAAAATGTACGGAAATGGGTCACAAATTGATAAAATCTGAATTCTTTTTCTAGTTATATTTAGAGCCGTGTAAAACAAGGATTTCCCTTTCTGGCTGCTCTAGTATCTCAGAGTAACTGAATATCTCTGTTAAAAACAGAAAAAGTCCCCCAAAGGAAATTTCTTTTTTTTCCTATTGCACACTCAAAAATCCCTTCTTGTCGTTGCCTAGTATTCAGTTGGTTTTTACTTCCCTGTTTCCCTGCTTGAATGAATAGTCCCAGTCTAATGACTCCTTTAAGCATTTCATCCAGAGTATCCCCCTGCAAATATTTCCTACACCAGCGTTACACAGCTTCTTAAAAATGAGATTGAAAACCCCCCTCAAGGTGCCTGTACGAACTGCTGAAGCAAGCGCGTGTTACGTGACCCTTTAGAAATCTTTTCTTCCCTTCCGTTGTTATGCTAATATTGACCTAAGTAAGTGGAATTTGGGAATGCTCAAAGATGCCTTTCTCCTTCTGTATGTAAAACAATTTGCTCACCTGCTTGTTTAGTTTTGGTAGATGGATTGGGTTTAGATGAGGTTTTCTGCATTGAAATTGTTGAAAACGCCACACGTTAAGTGGGAAATTTGAAAAAAAAAGAGGAGATGGTATACAGAGATAATTTGATATTATTCATTTCCTCTTTATCTGAATTTTAGAAAGATTTGAGAGGTAATAGATTCTATCGTTTTTTGTGACTTTATTTCCAGTGGTGCCAAGCAGCTCAGTAGCCAGTCTCCAAGCTTCCAGCTCCTCTGGAAAAACTTCAGTGATGTGAAGTTGTTGCAGTGATGCTACTTACGCTGTCCCTGGCCTCACGGAAGGACACTGGGTGAGAATATGCCCCAGCAGTCTCTCTTGTATCTGTGCTGAAGTTTGGCACCGCATCTGCGGAAGAACTCCTTTTCCCCCTGTGGTGATAGTTTCCATTAGCAGTATGTGCCCACACTTTCTGATTTGGAGCCCAAAACGGAAGCCCCAAATCTGTTTCTGTTGAGGGGTTGAACTGTTCCCCGCTGGACCGAAAGATCTTCTGTGGCAGAGAATCCTGAATCACTGGTTTCAGAAATGCCAACAATTTTTCCACTTATTTTTGCACAACGCCCCCTTGGCCGCAAAGCCAGGCCCAGCGTTTGCATTTCCAGCACAGGTATGGTGGGCAGTTCAGCAAGACATTCTGCGTACAGTTTTCTGCTGGGGCATCGCACTCCTGAAATGACAGTTCACATGAACACTCAACAGCAGGCTGGGATGTGGGGTCAGAGCTTGCGTCCGGGGAGGCTGAGAAACGTTGTGTTGGTCTCAATGGAGCGGGACTGGATCTTTATTTCCTTGACAAGGCTGGAAAATGTTCATTCTGTCTCTTTTCCCCCCTCACACACATATTTTCTTTTCTTTCTAGAATAAGTCATTTGTCTTTATCTCACCATTCACCTCTCCCTTTGATTACAGTTAATGGAATTGTCACCTTTATGTACTCATGTTCCATTTCTCAACCTGTCTGGACTTTGGCCTCCAAAGGTTACCACGGCTAGTGAAGTAATATGATTAAGTGAGTCTTTTTAGACAGATTTATGCAAGATTTCTTCTCCAGCAAGTGTCACATCTAGTCTAGTTCTGCAAAAGAGAATATTTCAAAGATGCCAACTGTCATCTCAACCCCACTAAATTGTTCCGCAGTGCTGGCTGAGGGGACTGCCGGCCATCTCGGAGCAGGGCTGATTTACACGACCTGCAGCTGTATCCCTACAGCTTGAGATATGGGCTGAAAAAAAGAGCTTTCCTGTCTCACAGAAAGCACGTTTTAAATGGAATTGTCATTAGTTACTCTGCAATGAAAAGGCAAAAGGGTATATTTTAAGCGAATCTGTCCAGAATCTTAGAAAAAGAGGCTATTTGATGCAGGAGTATCTGAAGCAAAACTCCATCAGCCACGCTCTAAACACAAAAAAGTGGTCTTGTGTTCCATGTAAGGTACATATATCTACAGGGTATTTTCAAATTTATAAAAAGATTTTGAAATTATAGAGGATTCGCTGCACACATCTACTCATCCTGCATTTGATGTGAAGCACAAATTAATCATCATCATTCTGCGCTAATATAACACCTCTTAACCCTCAGCTTTCAGAATATTTCAGAGCAGTAATGGATTAAGCCTTTGGTGGTCTTGGGGATATGTGATGAACTAAACTTTGAGTCTTTCATTTTCTTGAAAAAAAAAAAAGCATTTTCAGGACTTTGATTTTGGAGGCTGGAGATCCCGTAACCGTTCTTGAAAATATCTTCATTTGTCACCTCCTTGGAAAGAAACCATGTGAGTGCTAGAGAAGTGTAATGAGATGGAAAAATGTATTAGGGAAAAGTTAATACATTTGTCTGTGTTTACAGACAGATTTTTTTTTTTTTTTTTGCTATTTCTTGGAGCAAAAAAGACTTGGATAAATGGAAGTACTAATGTGATATAGGTGTAAAAAAGGCAAAATCGATCCCTGCCTGTAACTAAAAGGCTGCATATGGAATTATTGTCACTGGACAAGTGACTGGCAAGGCAATGTGGAACATTACGCATTACGTTGGGCTGTGGTCACTCGTGTTCAGCGAAGATTAATTCTGACTGAAACCAATACAGAGAAAGCTTATTAGGCAATCCAAAACTTGCTGCTATAAAAATGTAAGTGGTTAATGTTTAACTTGGCAAAGCAAAAGTTAAAAAGGGATTTAAATGGTGTCTACAAACACGCTGTGGGAGGAGAACAAGTATTATTTATATTTAAAAAAGTGCCAGCAATCTATGAATATATGGAGGACAGAAATAATGGAATTTGCTTTTAATAAGCAGAGGAGTAGGATTTGTGAACAGGACAGCAAAGATTCGTAGAATCATAGAATGGTTTGGGTTGGAAGGGATGTAGTTGTGAAGGTGGAGAGCAAGAACTACAAACCAGAGCTCGGCATGTATATGGAAGGATTTATAGGATTTCCTCGTCAGAGACAGTAGAAGCACACTCAGGTCCATCTCTCTGGGCTTCATTTTACTGCTTCCACTTGAACAAAGCCCTGTGGTCCATCTGCAGTCACAGAACTTCGTTTTGGGTCACTGAGCTAATGTGAAGCAGCTTGTTCGCGTCTCAGAACTCCGCACTTTCTCCCGGCGGCGCGCTGACGTGGTAGCCTTCCGCCGCGATTTGTTCCCATGGGCCAGGTGCCCGCGCGCCTGGACCGGCCTGACTCAGCTGGGGATGTGCACGTCTCAGAGGAGAGAAATGTGCATCCAGTGCAGACCTCCCGGGAGCGCAGCGGAGCGTGAGAGCACACGCTCCCACCGTGCCACGAGCTGACTTGGAATTACAGTCAGGAGGGGAGGATTTTTTCTTTTTTTTTTTTTTTGGATCTGTCTATTCAAAGCAAAACATTTGGACTCGTGCAAGAAAACTCCAAATACTTCAGTTTTTGGGTCTACCGTCCTTCCCTAACCCCGCCTAGACGCAAGGTATTCCCAACGAAAAAGTCGATTTTCACCCAGAAGATTTCGGTTTTGTAGAAGCAGTGTTTTCCATCAGAAAATCATTCCAACGGAAAATTACTAACTGGTTCTAATACAAAGTGACTAGCGAAGCTCTCAAAATGATTCAGTGGCAAGGCTGGAATGAGAACCCACAGCTCCTGACCACGAACCCTGTGCTCTGACCACGAGACAACACTCATCTTTCCCTGAGCAAGGTTGTTCCTGCAGCAGTCCTGCCTGGGCCAAAGTGGGAAAACTCTGGAGATGTTGCAAGAGAGCTTTTTGCTACAGGATTTCCTGCTGTAGAATATTTGGGGGGGATAACGGGAAAAATCCCTGGTGGCTCCCTGGGGCCTCTTCAGGAGTGATGGGACATGATGGGAATGTGAGGGTTTCGATCCGCTCCTCCTTGCGTGGGTCGTGGAGGGACGTGGTGGGCTCTGGTCCTACCCACAGCGGGACTGCGCAGCCGCTGCTGGCCTCTTGTCTCTCTGTTTGCAGGGGATGGATCTGAGGGGATCCTCCTGCCCTCTCCTCCCTCCATTTTAAGGAAACCTTAAATAAACTCAGGGCTTACCAACTTTTCAGGTAATAAGAGTAACCCTGTGCAAAAAAGTCTAACCCATAGCTTGCAGCCCTGAAGAAGCGATTATGTATTTATGGGTCAAAGCGGGGGATGTCCTCAGTGCAGACATGCTCTTCTGCTTGTTGCCTTGTATTTATTCTTCCCCAGGCTCTCAACGTGGCTTCTTGCACAGCTTAAATACGAAACGCTCCTGCAACCCCCAGTATTTCTGCGGCCTTGCAGGGCAGCCGGCTGAGAAACACGATTTAGCAACAACCCCTTTAACAAACAAACAAGAGCCAAGCCCCCTCCTCGCTTCTGCTTTATTCGCTTTTAAATAAAGGCGAAATACGATTCCCTTTTCCGAGGCAAAACTACTCGCGGTATCAGTGGAATTCCGGACAGGGCACAGCGCACGCCGGGCTTTGCAGGGCAGCGCAGCTTGACAGCTATGGCTAACACACCGCAGATCCCCTCCTTCGGCAGCGCCCGGGGCGAGCTCCACACGCGGGCCCCCAAATGCAAACCAGATGCCGGCCCCGGCCTTCAAAGGCGAGCGNAATTGCCCTGTCAGGAAAAGCGCGGTTTGTGTAGCCCGCTCCCTGCGCAGCTCATATAGTGTTTCAGTTTGGACAAGTAAGTGACCGACGCTCGCCAGGGCCCGGTGGCGAGGCGCGGAGCCCCTGAGGGGAGCGTGCTGCCCTTAGGGCCGTTAAGGCTGGCGGGGGCCGCGGCCATGTTGGGCCCTTTCCCCGCGGCTCGGCGCCGACAGCGGGACGCGGTGGCGTTGGGAGAACGCCTTCCCAGTGCCCGACGTTGAGGAACGCCGTCGCGTTTGCGGTGTCGTTTTTTAATTAAAACCCCGGTGTGTAACACCCCCCCTCTCCCCCCTCCGGTTTTTCCCTCAGGGAGCCTCTCTCGGGCCACACGCAGCTTGTCCAGCGTGTGCGTTGGCTGACCCGTTAAATTGTTACGAACCAGTTTCGGAGCCTGGTTTTGTGGGGCGTTATGGGATTGACATTCCAGCCTCCCTGCCTGGATTCCCAGAGTTGGCTTTTACTGTGTTTCTCAACAGCACAGCCTATATATAACGGCTGCATTTCTTGAGAATGGGTCTGCCCTTTTTCACAGTCCCTTTGCGTTGACAGGCTGCAGGCAGCACGGGGGGGTGCACAGTGCCTGGGGAGGAGGCACTTGAGGTTTCACAGGTCTGAGGTTTGGTCCATTGCTTCCTCCCAGTGCCTCCTCCTGCAGACGGTGGGGTAGGAGTCACCATTTTCCATGCTACCTTTCCCTGAGCTTTAAATGGCAGCACTCAGGTGACCTGACGCGGACAGATGGGACACGTACATCACTTACATACTTGCTTAATCCTCCAGATCCCTGGGAGATTTCCTTAAATGTATTGCTTGCCATGACTCCAGTGGGTAGTTTCCAGTCTTGTTTCTCTGGCACAGGTATTGCTGGTACTGGTGTCCTCTCCCTGAGTGCTTCCAGCACGGCCTCCTTCCTCCTCTTGCAGCTCCGCTTTCTCACACCTTTGCAGCCCCGTCTCCTTTGCATGGCGGTTGCTCCTGCATTCTCATAAAGCTTGTGGGCTGGAATGGAGCCCACCCCAATAACCTGGTGGAGTTTACTTGTGCTTGGCTCCAGACCTCCCCATAAAGGCCGTGTTCCTCGCTGGTGACGTGCTCTGCACCGCGTAGGAACTAGTGACCTTGCAGATTCTTTCTCTGCTGAGGTGCCTGGGACTTGTTAGCTAGTTTAATAAATTTAGCATCAGTGCCTCTTCTCTGGAGAATACTTAAGAAATAAATGTCAGGGAAGGAGAGGAGAGGGCTCTCTCATCTCTGAGGTTCTTAGTAATAAACAGACACATTACTGTGAAAGCGGTTTCCTCATTTTTCATCCCCATGTATTCCCTCATCCTGGAAGACCATGTGCTTAATTTATTGAAATGGACTTTTTTTTAAATGTACGAAAACATACTGAAATTTTAAAGTGTCTTTAAATGTTAACAGCCACCATTCCTTCAGGAATATATACTGACATATGGTAAAAACCTTTTTTTTTTTCTCCTGGGAAGGGCAGAAGGGTACCTGGTATAGGAGGATGAAGGAGGAAGACAGGAGGACTTGGGTTCCTGTAGGTACAGCTGTTCCCAGCTGTAAGAATTAGGGCAGAAATACAGTGAATTTATAGTGCCAGGAGAGACTAAATAAATTAGTACTGTGCTGGGAAGTTTTTATGTGTATTCTTAGGCAGTTTTCTTACTCTGTCCAGTATTTTTAATAGTCCTACGGCTAAGTTATAATTTGCAATGGTTGGTTCTTTTGAAAATGTTGTCCTCTTCCCAAGTAAAGGCTCTTACCCATTTTGGTTTTTTTTAACTTCCTCAATAAGTTTGCCTTCTCCCTTTCCATTAGCCATTCATCCTTTCAGCATTCCTTTGATACTCTTAGAGGCCGATCTCTTTTCTGAGAGCTAGTAGGTTTGCAGGACAGGATCAGAACAGCTCTCCTGTGTATCCTGTTTTGGATCTTGGGCTTTTCTAATGACTTCAGTTGAAATTTTCCCCTGGTGCCCTGAATATCAAAGAGCTTGGTGTGCAAAATTGACAGCAGTGGCATGGCCGTGGTAGAAAGGTGTTTCTGAGCTTCATTCTTAAAGGGAAGTCTCTGACCAGCATTGTCTGGTTTGTTTGGTTTTTTTTCTCTGGTTAATACCTTCTGGTTGGTGTCTTGGGCTGCCTTCAGTTTCCCCTCTGTGTTTCCACCTGTGAAAGGGAGACTACTCAGAGTGTTAATAAAATAAAGTTTGAAAATTTGTGACCTTCAGCTGTTTGAGGCAAGCAAGCTTTGTAGACTCTTGGCTTCTGAGATGTTTTGAGAAAGTCATTGAAGGGAATTTACAGAGGGGTGTTGGCCTGATACCCTTCCAGGCTTGTCTTTGTGGGAGTTTGAAATTATAAGACTGGTCGGATCATTAAGAGGGCAGATTTTGCATTGATGAACACAAACAAACAAAACCCCCCACGTGTGTATCATAGAACGGTTTGGGTTGGAAGGGACCTTAAAGATGATCTAGTTCCAAACCCCCTGCCATGGGCATGGACACTTCCCACTAGACCGATATGTAGAGAGGAGGAAGAGAATTCGCTGGGTTCTGAGGAGCAGATGTGATTCCTCTTTCACTTTAAAAAGAAGAGGATGTAGACATGTTACACATGTATGGCCTATCTGGATATGTGATTTTTGTTCAGAGTTTGTTTCTTTTAACCTAAGCTGATGTGCAACCTCACTTCTTCTTAAGCAGTTGTGACAGGAACTTCAGGGCTAGTGTTTTTGGAATTGCAGCCCAAGCAAATGGTTGATTTTAAAATGACAGATTACTTGGGGCTGTCGTTCTTCTCATGCTCTTACTCTGCAAGAGTGAACAAATACTGTGTATAGTAAGCTGTGGGTTCGGCTTATAGACATGTCTGCTGGGCTGAGCATCTCGAAAGAAGTGATTTACAGCATGTCTTTAAAAATTGATTTCAGTGTTGCATCTACTACTGGCCTAAGTGTTCCAGTATCTGCCAGGAGTAATTATAGGCAGTTGGTTCAGATGCTGCTTAAATGTGTAAGCCTTGATGGGAAATGCGGTGGATTTCAGCCAGAATGCTAATTTTGCTGTTTTGTCATTTCATAAAACTGTGAACTCAGAACAAATTATTTTTATACTGATCTGCTGATACATAATCACACATCTAGGGCCAAATCCAACCTTGATGTACCGCTGGCATCTACAGATGTGATTAGAGTATCAGCATTAACCCAAGTTGGCTGATTTGGTATCCACAGCAGCATAATGGCTTTATTTACCCAGGGTTCCAGGTAAGCAGATGTTCCCAGCGCTGAAGGGTGCTGAGGCTGGTTTGCTCCAGCAGTGCAGTTTAAAACTAGTGTATGTATGCTTACACAAATTGTAACTGTGCCTTTTGAATTGCATTCTACTCCAAGTAATTTTATAATTTAAACATATTTTGTAAATTAACATTGTTGGGCTAGGCATGTGTTTACTCTAAGCTTATTTTGTGTGTGTGTGTGTTTTGTGGTTTGGTTTTTTATTTGTTTCTCCATTTCCATTATAGCATAGAAGAGAATGAAAAATCAGGAATTTGCCTGACTTTTAGAGGCAGTTGGTTGTTCTTTCTGTCCGGCATGGGGTGGGTTAAAGTGATAGAGACACAGGAATAAAAAATATCTTCCTTAGCATTAGATTAATAAGATGATGGATCCAACCACTTGTATCCATCAGTCATATTGGAGCCTGTTACCTCCTTTCAACGAGTCATGAAGCTGTTACAGCTAGAATTTATGTAATAATCAGATGGCTTTTCTTTTTCCCCCCCTCGTAGTCAATCTAAACAAGGTAGTGTCTTCTTTCAGAGCTTCAAACATTCTGCAGTGTCATTTGGGACATGTCTGTCTGCCAGATCATTAGCACAGCCTTTAGGGAGGCATGCAGCTGCAGCGTCAGAGGAGGGAATAGATCTAAATGGGTTGGTGGGCAGGAATTGTATCGATTGCTGTTGGCAGGAGGAGGAGGAGGAGAGGAAGGGTGCTGCTGTATAGCCTCTTAATTCCTTAGGTTTTCCTGAGTGAGAATTGTGCCTTGGCATAAACCGATCACCATTTCCTCTGTCTGACGAATTGTAGGTTATGGCAAGCATTCAAAATCCTGCAGACGTGCGAGTGCACCTGTGAGGTTCACAAGTGTCAAGAGTTTAATCCTGCACTACTAATATGGCTGGGAGTTTTGCCACTGACTTTGATGGATGCGGGATCAGACCGTGCTTTTGAAGTGATGGCGCAGCCCAAGCAAGGCCCAGAGAGCCCCAGAGGGATTTGGAGCTGTTGGGTTTCCCTGGTAGTGTGTGTCTTCTCATCTCGTTTTGTGTGTTCTTGTGGCTCTTTGCTCGACTTTCCTTTTTCCTGAGAGCTCCTCTCTGCAGCTGTTTCCTGCTGTTCCTGGTATTAGATGAGCAGTGGAGCAGAGAGCTGAACTTGTTTTCTTTGTGCAGCATAGTTACGGGCTGGGGAACAAATGGGGCAGCCCTGTTTGCCACTGTCACATTTCTCAGAGTGAGAGAGCTGGTCTGTCTGTGGTCTCACCGAGTGTCCCCGAGCGGGCAGCCTGGCTGCTTTGTGAGGCGTGCAGCGGTGTTCATGCCTGTTCCAGTGCAGAGCCTATCGAGGCATGCAACAACTACGTGGGTGCCTTGATCTTCCTTCCAAAGAAAACCAGGGTGAGCAATAGCCTTAAGTCTTCTGCTGGGAGGAGCTCCTGGATTCCTCTGCGTAGACACACTTTGAGGGCCAGTGTTTTGGGAACTGCCTGTTTGAAATTCCAGGCCTTCTGTAGCCACCTCTGTGCTCTGAAGCATCACCTCTCAGTTGACACCAACATGTTATTTTTCTGCTGTGAGCATCTCTGAGCAATCTCTCTACTTGCCCAAAGTGGGCTTGGGATCATTACTTGCTGCTTATTCCTGCTGCACTGTATCGTGGTACTTATTATTGCCACATCCCTGAACAGCCAGAGAGCAGAAAAATGCTTTTTGACTTACCTGACCGTGTTAAGATCGTGAGTTCAGCTCATCACCTGTGGTCTGTAGATAGCTTCAGTGAGCCTTCTGGGGACAACGTGATGTGATTAGTCATGGCTCCGTGGAGAAGGTAAATACTGAGCAACTGCTTAATGTCTTCTCTAGCCCAGGAACATGGGCACAGCAAACACAACTAGCAGGTGGCACGCTCAGAACAAATGAAAGGACTTTCTCATACATAGTTTACACGACTTTATAACTCATTACCACAGGAGTTTGCAGTTACAAGTTTCCCTGGATTCCAAAAGAGCACAAACAGATTCGGAGAGGAAAATGCCTTCAAGGTCTGCTAATCCTAAAGATAAAATTTCTGGCTCAGGAAATGCCTCTACTATAGATAACGGGCAAAGGTGTCTTGGGGAGGTATCGCTCGTGAAAAGGGCAGGCATGTGCTTTTCTTACGGCTTCTGCTGCTTGTGGTAGGATTCTGTCCTAACTGGACCTTTCACCTGACCCAGTGCATCCACACTCTTCTCTTTAACCAGGGTCCAGAGTGCTGCTGCTCTTATCTGATCGACGATATTATGGGCTGTATCTGCCAGCGTCACATCAGGAGGGGAACTGGAAGGAGAGCACAATCTTTCTGTTATAGTACAGATCTCTTCTAGAGCAGATGATAAACAACTCTGTTGTACGTTTACGAGCTTGGTATTTGTTGACACTGGTCATGCTGACATCTTTCTGCTGTTCAGGAGTGAGGTATCCATGTAGGCAGTAGAAGCTGAAAACAAATAAAGTTTGGATCTCATCTCTTAGATTAATTTGCTTAGTCATTTTCATTTCTCCACTAATTAGTTACACCGGGATAAGCTGGGATCTGTATTGCTTTGTATCAGAGCAGGTGGAAGTAGTTTGGTCTGAAAGTATTTAAAATACAAAAGATAGAATTAAAGGGCAGAAGGCAGTGATGAAGTAATGGCTTTGTCTTGGACACTGAGGGGAAAAAAAGATGGAGAGACATTACGGAAGATTAGTACCTAGTGAATTATTTATAGAGAGAAAAGGAGATACTAGAAAGTACTGGAATATTTTCAGTCCTGTGGTGGGATTTATTGAGACTATGTTACAGTCTTGAGGGGGCAGTTAGGAAGGTTTTGATGGAACAAAATAGGTAGGTATTATGGGACTGGGAGGTGGGTCTGATTCTGCAACTAAAATGAGGTCTCTGACTATTTGAAGCTGTTTTTCCTTGTTCTGAGAAGTGAGAAAGCTCCACAGAACTTGCCAGAGAATGGATGAAACGATCTAGGAGTGTTTAGTTTTTAGGGAAGAAGCATACTTTCTCCAGCTTGGTTTTTATGTATTCCAGTTATGTTATTGGTAACACAGTCCTCATGTTCCTAAGATGGAGATACCCTGCATGTACGTGTTTCTGTTTTGGGAAGGGAAGAGGGGAGATGAGGTGTGCTTTTGTTCCTTGTTTTTGTTTTGTTTGCTGTTGGGTAGCTGAAAAATAAATGCTTGTTGATTTAGTTATAGCTTAGTCCCTTGGGCATGTAAGGATATTATTCTATATTAGTCCTGCCCTTCAGAGCAGTGTTAGAATTCCCCATCTGCTCCCACTCTCCCACACAGACATGTGCCTTTGTCTCTTCACATCCAAACAGGAATTAGAGATCCTGGAAGAGGAAAGGGAGTTCACTGTCTTCAAGAAGAGATTGCCACTCTACCACCAGCACTTTTGTCAGATTACTGTAACCCTGGAAGGTAAACAAAGTGCTGAATTTCTGATATAATGTCAAAAATGCTTGTTTTGCTTTATCTCCTTTGTACAACTGCAAAGCAGCTTTTATTTAACATATTTAGATCTTTTCACTCTAAGATTATGAAGCCTAATTGGAGCCTGTTAATCTTTTTCTTGGTAACCCATAGAAAAGCACAGCTGCACTACTAAAAACATACTGTTTATCCACGATCGCTGGGTCTGGGCAGCCTGTAGTGTTCCAAAGATCAAAGTTTAAAACAGACGTGCCAGTCCTTCACTATTCCTTGTACTTAAGCACACGGTACCACAGAATCTGTACTTACTGCTGGTACGTACTTACGCTGAGCTTCGGCTTGGTGCCTGCGAGTGTGCAGCCTTCTGTGCTGTAGCTTTACCAGACAGGTACGTCCTGGCAATTTGATAACCGTGAAGTAAGGTAGGGCAGGCTGAGTGCAGTAGGTAGTTGTAATGAAATGAAACAAGTCATCTGGTTACTTAGTCATTCCTCTTAAATTAAAGTAAACAATGTTAAGGGTTTTCTTTTTTTTTAAAAAGAAATATTTTTGCAAATGACAATTTCACCCCTCCTTTTTTTTTTTTTTTTTTCATTGCCTATGTGGGAAAACTAGCACATTTGTTTAAGGATAAACTGGGAAGTCTGTGGTTTCCAGCACGCACATTTTGAATAATATTTATACAGACTATTATTTAATGGGCCATATAAATATTTATCATATGCTGTAGCCCTTTGATCCTAAATGCTTGTTTGAAAAGCCATTCTGTCCCTGCTGCGATTTGCAGAGAAAGAGGCCATTACTGGTTTAGTGCTTGGAGCGAATTTTGGCTTCTTGTCCTGTCTTAGCAGTTAGAGTCGTGGACTAACACGGTCAAGCTGGACATGTCTTTTAATGTTTTTCTCTCTCTATTTGCACATTCAAATAATAAGTTGTAAATATGAGGCCCTAATTCTGCGCTGGACAAGCAAAGCTGTTTTGAAGTTTTGGACGCCTGATTTCTTGGTGGTGAGAAGCCAGGCTTCTTGAGTTGGGTACTTCAGGCGTAGCGGTATTATCAGCGCTGCTTTCCACTGCTTGGGACGTCCATAAACATGCATCATCCATGCGTCAGATATTTTTGTGTCTTGTAAGAAATATTGCGGTCGAGGAATTGACCTGTCTGGCTGGAGCTTTAGGGCTGTATTTCAGTTGTTTATCTGGATCGCTATTTTCCTCGTGGTTGTATTGACTGCAGAGCTGTGTGTTTGGAATCCAGTAGATACAGAGTCCCAAAGCTTTATTTGTACAACAGAGTTTCCTTTGCATATGGATGTGCACGCTGGTGTGTGGATTCCAAAGCAAGAAGTTTGTGCTGGAACCTTCTTCTGCCTGTGAACTTCATTAAAGAGTTTCTTCATTTCTGATTGGGAGCTTCCTCTTGTACCAAAGCACAAAACTGAATGACAGCACTGCTCTTTAAATTCTTATTAAAGTACTTTGGGTAAATATTTTCCACCAACCTCACGGATGAGTTCTCAGGTTCTCAAGAGTCCCAAATTGGTGACACTTATGACCTAGAGATGATGGTGCTTTCTGTGGATCCAGCTGACAAGTAGGTGGCATACCAAGTGATTGGTATTCCAGAAAAACCCTTGGCATCAAATGATGTTTTTGCGAGCGGATCAGATCCTGTTGCAGCAACGCTATACTTTGAACAGCCTTGGTAACTTAGTGCTTGCTGTGCTTGAAAGAAGGATTAATATTTACTTTTAGCCTTTTCTTGTAAGATATTGAAGTATTGCTTTGCAAATCTAGGTGAGCTTTACTCAGAGGAAGGCCTTTTAAAATAGGTTTGTGGTTCTTGGTTTTGGACTCTGTCACTTAACCCTTTCTTATGCCCACTGATTTACAGAAATAAAGTAGTGGCTATGCCTAGACTGATTTTTACTGCCTGGGCACATAAACAAACTGTTTCCTGCGCAGTCACTCGCACATGCACGTCCTGGTTGCTTAGTAAGGAAAAAAAGGAAAGTAAACACTACATGGGCTGATTGGGTTCCAGCTTTCAAATGTTTGTGGGAAGAATCCAATGCAAAGCCATAATTTTAAGTGCTGAGTAGGAGGTACTATGAGTTTAATTCTCTAACATCTGTTAAGCTTGTTCTCCAAGTAGCAAAAACACATTAATGAGCTAAAATCAAGGCTGCCATACAAGGAAGAGAAATAAAAATTTAGAGTAATATTGTGTGTGTGAGAAGGAGGCAGGATGTGAAATACTCCTTTTGCTATTTGTATTTTGCAAAAAGCAAGTAAGAAAGATTTGCCCGTATTTTTTTAAAAAATAAATCTGCTTTGCAGCCGGTGGTTTATGCTCATCTTTTTGTGAGTCAGCAGCTAAAGGCAGTGCCGAAACAGGGAAAAACAGGGAAATTCGTGATATAGTATCAGGAACAATCTTATACAATTCCTGTATAGTAAAATTTCTTGCCAGTAGCTAGCAGCATCTGCAGCCAGCCTTTTAAGCTTTGAGGAGATGGAGGGCAAAATGAAAAGTGAACGTCATCTCCTGAAAAGAGTGTCTTAAAACTGCTTTTACAGCCAAGGGCTAAGAGGAAGATGCAGAGTGCTGTAAGTATCCCCGGCTGACAGATGCAGCATATCAGGAGAATTGTCCTCCCTCTGACAGAGGCATTAGCTTTTGTTGGTCTGACCAGGTCACAGAGCCAGGGCCAAGAAAATAAAGTGAGCTTTCTTGCCAATATTCTTAGGCGTTAGACTCATGGCACACCATTATTTTTAGCCGATTGCTCATCGCTTGAACAGATGACCTTGCTTAACGAGATTAGTGTGTATTGCACCTAATCTACTGGGCAGAATCCGCATGCTGGAAGAGAGCAGCTACTATTTCCATCAGTACCGCAACAGGCTCTACAGCTTTGGTTTTTCTTGTTTCTGATATCGTTAGAAGCTTGTGATCTGTCCAGCTTCTCTTAGCGGCCCTGCTGTGGTGCATGCGGAATGCGGTGCGATACCTGTGGTAGTCCGAGCTTGAAATGATAGATTCAGGCAGTAGGAAATGATCGTCTGGAACAGGTTGTGATAACAGATCTCCACAGACTAATGACATTTCCGTGAACCATTGAAGGGGTAGGATGAGGGGAAGCTGGGTAGGTTTATTTAGCCAAGATGTTGGCTTGTGCTGTTTTAAATGCAAATGAAACTTAGTCCTACTTCAGCTGTCACACTGCTTAAATATTATCCAGAGTGATGCTTGGAGTTTTCTGAGATAAGGGACTAACTTGTTTTCCCCCCTTTTTTTTTTCTTCTTTATTTTACCTGCTACCTCTAACCTCCAGTGATTATATGATTATGTAATAATATATTATTATGTAATAGCCATCACAGCAGTGGTCACAAGCCAGCTGTAGATGTGAACAGCCACTTACATTGTGACAACACTGTTCAAACCGACACCCAAGGCTAAGTCTTGACCTATACTCAAGATGTTTCAGGAGGGCAAAAGAAAGGCTTGGTTTCCCGTCTTGTAATAGGTAACAAGTAAAAAACACTGCTTCCAAAATTCAGTACAATTTACGTGGTTATATCATCACCTATTATTGTCTGAAGGTAGAAAGAGGACTTGAATGGTTTTCTGTTTCACTGCTTTTTCTATCAGGCTTTTGATACACTTTGCCACTAAACTCTAGTTATTTTTAAAAAAAAAAAAAAGATTTGAAATGTGAATGATTGTATTATTCTACTAAGCAGTACTTTCCAAATCTTTCCCCCTTTTCCTATGCTCCTCCCCTCCAGCCATCCCCTCTTCCATATACAAAAATAATCCAGGTCACTTCTTTGGGAGAGATGGGCTGGTTTTAAGAAGAGCCATTTGGGTGCTCTGTAAATACTGTGTATTCATCAAATTATAATTGATCCATTCATTTGCTGGAAATCAAAAGCTACATGTCAGCGGAATTTTGTGTGTTTCAGAGGCTTAATAGGTTCCTACAAGCACTAGACTTGGTGCCTGTGTGATGTTTCAAATATTTTGTATCAGCTCTTACTTAGCATCCTCCCAGCTTGATTAAAATGTAAATGTTAACTATTAATTAAGGACACACTGTGAGAAATTGAGTACAGTACATTTGTCACTGTATTAAATGTCGAATAGTTAATGCAGTGAAATAAGCAACTCATTATGAATAATTAAATCGATTAACTTAACCTCACTTTGTTCTAGTAGGTTGTCAGAGAGCAGGAAGAGGTTTCCTAGGATGCTCTCATAACACATTTTCAGCCACTTATTTTCTGAATCTTTAAAATTGTGTGGATTTATGATGGATAGCTCTTAAAAACCTGACCCGTTTGTTTTTCAGGTTGTTGGAGTTTTTGTTTTGGTTGGGTTTTTTTGGTCTGTTTTTTTTTGAGGGCCAAAATTGGGTAATATGTACCAGATTGTCACTTCGTTATTTTAATTGTCAGCGTCACACCACTTTTTTGAGATTCTGCAGAAGTTGGGCCTGACTCACCGTCTCATTCAGCAGTTACATGCCACGCGTTAGCTGGTTGGCTTTAGGGGAGGCAGCAGCTCTTGGCTTCTGGTTCCTCTTCGGGTCAGGGTTCGGTGGAGCCGGGCACACCACCCCTTTCGCTCCTTCACGAGTATGATTTGTTGGCATTGAGGCAGTGACATGTCTGTGGTGGCTCTTGCTGTCCTGTCCAGAGCTGAACCCAACTTACCAGGCATCAACAGCTTCCCCATCTGCCAGAATTCAGGAAAACCCAGGAGTTTCTGGGTTGAAATTTCCCTTCTGTGTCAAGCACCAGCTCCCAATTTGTGCAGTTTGGAACCGTACCCTTTTCTTCCTTTCCTGTCTCCTTCCCTCTTCTTCCCTTTATGTAGACATGATGCTGTCATGACCACAGCTGCCTTCCTTGATTGTATGAGTGCAGGAACTTTATCGTAGCCTGCATATTCTTCCATGGAAATTAGAAATTTGCTTTTCAGGAGCTTTTATGCCATGCCACTTGTATACAAATATTTGAAGAAAAACAGTGCAACTAGTGAAGGACTTAAAAATTCAAATTAATTTTAAAATGCCAGGTGAAGACTTGCTGCAAAAAAAGTTATCAAGCAAAGTGCCTGTACAGCATCTTTCCCCTCATCTAAACATAAGGAGGAACTTCTTTACTTTGAGGGTGGCAGAGCACTGGAACAGGCTGCTCGGGGAGGTGGCGGAGGCTCTGTCTCTGGAGACATTCAGAACCCCCCTTCCTGTGTAACCTGCTCTGGGTGGCCCTGCTCTGGCAGGGGTGTCGGACTAGATGATCTCCAGAGGTCCCTTCCAACCTTACCATTCTGTGATTCTGTCCTGTTCAGCACAGTTTTCCATCATCAGTCATTTTATCTGATTTTTAACCCTTTTTTTATTTCCCTCCAACAGGTTTTTATTAAAAATGCACAGTAAGAAGCAGACTCCAGTAAAATACTATGTTGGAATTGATGTTGGGTCAGCAAGTGTTCGCGCGGCTTTGGTAGACGAGTGTGGGGCAGTAGTGGCACATGCAGATCAGCCAATCCAAATTTGGGAGCCCCAACCAGACCACTACGAGCAGTCCTCTGCAGACATATGGGCTGCTTGTTGCTCAGTCACAAAGGTATGTGAAGAAAAAGAAAATGGAGGAGATGAGTATTGCAGGTAGCTCTTCAAGTTTTGAAAGTTAAAGTCTTCCAGTTGCTGGTCTCTACATTCCATTCCGTGCATGTTCTATTATTGCATGACTTGTAGTCATCCTTGTGCATTGAAGGCACCTTGAGGATATGGCTGATGTTGCCTCACGATGTCCGTTACATGGGTGGGGAGCTGAAGGCCTGTGCTACAACTTGAAATAGGATGGAAGGCCTTCCTTTGCACTGCAAGCCTTCAGGGTTCACATCTGCAGGTTCTGTTTCACTGGTGTATATTCTAGCAGCGAGACAGTTCTTCGAGGTGTCCACGTTGCTCAGAACGTGGTAGTGAATAGATTTTAAAAATGGCTTGTGCCGTACTGGAGTCACAAAGGAGCGTTATTGTAGAGAAATTGTCCTCTCATTTGTGGATGGTGCCTAACGTAACATCTGTCACTTGTGGTCCACTGTTTTAAGACCAAAATAAATCCTAAACATTTGTGGGATAGTATCAAGCATAAAACCAGATGGAAATAAACCTTGGTGTAGGGGAAGATTTGTCCCCTGTGATCCAAGGATCTGCCTGTACACGCTGGTGGTAAATTAGTGACCTTGCTTGGCAGTGCACATGTAGGCCATGTCATCCTTCTTAATAAAGCCCCAGCCCGCTCCATGTTCTAAGGTTGGCTTTTAAAATATTCATGGTATGCTTGGTAATTTGCAGATGGCCAGTTCACCCATTCTCTTGTTATTGATCAGCCTTTTCAAACATTAATGAGCTTGGCTCTGCAGAAATGCCCTGAGATGAGGGAGACAAGGTGAGGGGGAAGGAAGGAAAAGAAGGGAGTGACAGGAGTGATAGGGAAGAACAGCTTGATGTTAAAGCAGAGCAGGTCTTTTATTCTGCTTATTTGAGTTTTCTCTTTGTGAATTGCTTTGTTCATGCTCTGGACCTCTTTAAATACAAACTCTTATATGTAAGGAATAAAATACGGTCTCTGAAACTCTAGCTGTATAGAGCCAGTAAGAGACTGGCAGCATAGCAAGTCTAGTGAAAGTCTTTCGTTATAGCACTAATTAAAATAATGATATTTTTATTGTTGCTGAGAAGTGGCAATTTATTACTCTGTTACATTTCAGGTGTCTTGCAACCTCACTTGGCACTTAATCCATGTGAGGGTTGTGTTGTTTTTTCCAGTGATGCTGGAAGCCATGAAGTTCAGACCTTTTGCGGTGGTGATTGGTTTTTTGGTTTTTGTTGGTTTTTTTTTTTTAAATCCTCCAAAAAGTATGCTATCCAAACTCTTGGTAGCAGAGCTTTTGAAAAGGAACGCATTGGAGAGGTACTGTCGCTGCTGCAGATTTTGACCAGCTTTATTTTTGGGTGCTTTCACTATTGCAAGACAAAAAGCTGTGGCACAGTCTTACCGAAGCAGTTCTAGACGATCCCATCCACAGGTGGGAACTGAGTGAAGTAACTGATGGAAACACTTGGCCCTTGTTCTGTGTCTGTTTCACATGCAGCTCAACTCCAAGCTTTTAGAAAAGAAGAGGAAAGGAGCATTGCTAGTTTTTTTGCTACCTTTATTTTCTGATGTTTTCGCGCTTCCTGGTTTTATCCAGGACTGTGGCTAGTAAGATTAAAAAGCTAGTAAAAAACTTTTCATGGACCTTTGAATTCAGTTGGTAAAGCCAAAGAATTCTTGGTAATTTGGTGTATTTTTGGTTGGAGGTGTTAAAGAACACTGAATCTCCAAAATTCCAGAGTTTGAGCTTGCATTTATAACTCGTAATTCATTTTCTATACTCATTAGCTCCCACGGTACCTGCATATATATGGATATATTTGTATTCACCTGTGCTTTGTATATTTGCAGAAAGTTGTCCGTGGAGTAGATGCCAGCTGGATTCGAGGGGTTGGGTTTGATGCTACGTGTTCCCTTGTTGTTGTGGATAACCAGTTCCAACCTTTGGCGGTCAACGGTGAAGGTAGGACTGCAGCGCAGCAATCTGTGGTACCGCGCGTGCTTTGCCACGCGTGTGAGCGAATTTACAGTTTCATCCAGAGGCCAGCTTACGGGGCTGACTCTTGGAGATACGGATGACAGAAAATCTTTCTTTACAAGAGGATTTTTTTCTGGTTTTACTACTTTAATTCTACTGCAAAATTAAATTTAAGATGAGAATTACTGTTTGGCTAGATACTTGGCATCCTAAGATCAAATTCATTTGTCTTGGCTCAGAGAGGCTTCTTAGGGAAATCTATGCCCGTTTTTTGTTTTCTGCATGTTTTCTCCTTCAGACTAATTATGGCTTTTAGAGTGTGCCTAAGTGCCCATCCACACTGCCTAAAGGAATGCTAAAAATGTTGGTGTTACTGTAGTCTACCTCTGTTAGTACAGTCTTGCTCTGGCATGGAGCTGCAAGCAGGAGGTTCAGCTTGTGTATTTTATTAGCCTGCTGTTCTGTCTTTGTCTGGGACAGTGCTAAACTTCAGAAGCAGTCCGACTTTTAAAAAATATTTTGGTTTTTTTAGTTAGTTTTTGTGTAGATGACTGAGAAGACTCGAGGAGTCTGCGATGCCCTTTTTTCAGTGAATCCCATTTAAGATTAGGTGTGTCCTCGATCAGTAGTTACAGAGCCATAATCCCAATTCTATATATGTTCCCTTTCTATTCTCAGATGTATTTGTCATCTCCTCCTATCCTCCTCAAAAAAACCAGATTTGCCCCCCAAATGTCTTTGGCTAAATTTAGATAAGATTATTTATTTTCCAGTTTGAGAGTTTCTAACAATCTGTTCAGTGCCTAATGATGTCTGGGGCTATTTTGGTCTATTGAGTCAAATTCAGTTCTCATTTTTTATCCTCTGATATCCCCAAGAACTTTGCGTTTACACAGTGGTGATGTTAACTAAGAAGCCAAGGAAGCACTGAACACGGTCACGCTGGTGTGGGCGTGAGGCGGTGGGGCTGCAGGCAGCCTCGTGGTTCTAGATTGTATTTCAACCCATGATAGAAATATGGTGAGCCTCATCCTTCTGCCTTGTCTTGGAGTATGTTTTCAAGAAGATGCACGAGTGGCTGTGTCATGAGGTTGAGCGTGCAGCGTACTTAGCAAGAGAGGAATCTGAAGTGTTGTCTGGATTACTGTTCCACCTGCCTTGTGTCTCATGTGTTGCGTAGACTTGCAAATGCTTTTCCTTCCACATCCAAAATGAAAGCATTTCAGCAAATTACCTCCCTGAAAGTACTTCTGAAAGGAATTAAGGTACTTCTTCCATAACAATAGAAGAGGAGAGAATCCCTGTAACGAGCTAGCTAGCTGATTAACGGAGTTAATTTCAGTTTATAATGTGTTTGCTCAGATTTTGTCACATTTTTAGTTCTTGGTCACCAAAATGCTCTTCATATTTTTAAGTAAATATGTACTTTGTCAACAAGTTCGGGTTCTTTGAATGAAATGTAGTCTACAAGGGCATGACATTTCAGTATGTTTTGAATGCTCACAAGCCTGACTGGTTTCGCTCACCATGCTCAGTGCTTGGCATCTCTTAAAGTTGGCTCAGAGGGCTAGAATTTTATCTATAGATACCTACTGTGGATTATTAATGCAAATAGAATTTGAGTTTTCTACGTACAAGTGAAAATGTGAAGCAACTGAGAGTCTAGTAACTTAGAGTACTGAGGTGGAGTTAAACCAGACCTAAAATAATCTCTTTATTTTTTCTTCTTCCCAAGGACAGAACCATAGGAATGTTATTATGTGGATGGACCATCGTGCAGTCAGTCAAGTTGAGCGCATCAATGCAACACAACACAGGGTTCTGAGCTACGTAGGAGGAGTGATGTCTGTGGAAATGCAGCCACCTAAACTGCTGTGGATAAAGGAAGTGAGTACATCTAAGACTCTGGTGCACTTTTACTAATGATTAATGGCCTTTGCTAGTTTCAGAGAATGAAATTTCTAAACCAAAAGTCTTCAGCCTTAATGTTGAACTTAAAGGTGTGCAAGGCAAGGTCAGTCTTAAGCTGTGAGGAGAATGTTTTGAGGTACTTTTCTTCCTCTCAGTTATTTAGAAACATTTTTAATTTTATTGACATTTGATGTTTCCTGATAGAAACATATCGTATGCCTTCCTTATCTAATTTTAAGGTTAACTGAAGTTCTAACTAAGGTTCTCAAAGTATCCTAGGATTTAGTTAATGGAGGTGTATTTCCTCCTCCAACTACTGTAGCTGGGCATGCTTATCGGGCAGTAGGTGCTACTTCTGGGATGGATTTTTAGCAATTTAAGAACAGCTCATCACTGGGTGTCCTGGCCAGAGGCAGGGCTTTGAGGCACAGCATCCATCAGCAAAGGGACGTGTCATGTCTTTGGCTGCTGGTAGAGAAACTGTTCGGTTAGAGCTTCCACTTAGTTCGGTCCCGTCTGTAGGATGCACACCATCTGTAGAGGGAAGGTGCTCTGGTCATAATGTGGAACTCTACCTCTGTCTCCTGTGTTTAAATTTTGTGTCTTATGGAATGACATACGGCCTTTTAATAATAACTGCCAGATAAAAGGAGAAATACTTCAATTTTTTATAACCTCCTTCAATATGTCTGTTACATTTGATCTCAATGCTTGCTGTCATTTTAATAAAGCCCAAATGTAGATTACTTGCTGCCTGTTTCAAGCAACCAAACCCTCCTGTCCTTACGAACGTGAAACATCATATAGTGACAAGGTGCAGATTGGGGAAACTCAAAGGAATTAACTGACAGAAGCAGGTACTGACAGATTTATGGTAATAGAGGATAATTAATGTTGTTTGTAGATGTTACACTGAAATACGAATACCCATCTACTAGTTCTTTCCTTCTTGAGCTATGACTATCATATGTCGGTCATTTTTTAAATAATAAAAAGTAAGCTGTAAGAACCTTAAATTAACCCGTTGTGTTTAAAACATTTTTATATTGCACATTCTGGAATATCAGTGCCTATATTAGGAATGACCAGATTATGGGGACTCTTAATGTGGTCACCCAGAGATATCAGCCTATGCCATGACCTCAAAACCCTCTGATATAATTGCTGTATTTTAAAGGGGAGAGCAAGTATTGCAGGGCTTGTTCCCTCCATGAGCACACGGGTAGGAAATAGAATTCACCTTGCCCTACGTGCCAACCAGTAGCAGTGATTGCAGAAGGGCATTACAGAACAGGGCTTGTTCATATGTCCCCTTTCAGCCCCTGACGTACCAGCTTAAAGAGATTATTATCCTTAAGAGAGAGGTTTTTTACCTCGGTATCTGCTTGCTGAGCTATTCACGCGACAGTTCCTGCGTCCTGAGTGGACTAGCAAAGACACGCTCTGTTAAACTGCTTAAGCTTGCCCTGCTGACCTCAGGCACCTTATGCAACATCTGCAGTAGCACCTCAGCTAGCCCATGAGATGGAACAATAACGGTTGTTGTGGAGTTGATTGCAATCAGTTGAGTTGTGGGTGTGTAGCGTTGCACTTTATAGCTTCGGAGAGGTATGTGATCAAGTCTTTGCTTATTATTTCCGTGCACTAACTTTGAATGTCAGGGTCTCCAAATGAGAGCCAAACCACCAGCTTGCACACACTGTTATTCAGTGGAGTGTCTTTACATGGTCTACAATTAATAACTGAAGTCACTTCAGATTCTTCGTTACTGATATTTTATAGATGAATAAACTATGGCACAAGTATTAGAGGCATGGTCAGGAAAAATACTTATAAAATGGTACTTTATGTTTCCTTCCTGGTTTTTTGAGTTGTATCATCTCTCTTTTCTGTGTTTAGTGTATTTCCTCCTGCACAGTTCCCCCACATTCTTCCATGGGCACTTCCATTACTGACCACAATCAAAACTGGCTAACCCGAGGTGTATCCACAAGCCTTTGTCCCTGTGGTAGGCATCATGTTTCTGGAAAGTTTTTGATTTGAAAGCCTGACATGGCTACAACACACAACACAAGAACCACAGCCTTACACTTTGTACAATCGTGCTCCAGGTCAGCAGGTACACCCTCATATATGAAGATTCACTGTTGACTTTTGCCTTGAATTCCTTTGAACTTTTTTGAGCTCCCCAAAAGCTTAATGTTTCTGCCGTTAAATGTTTCTGCTGTTTTCCCCCTGTGCATCTTTGCCTGGGATTGGTGCTGTGCACGTTCTGGGTCCATGTGCACTGATCAAGAGACATGGGTCAATTCAGCAGTATTGCTGAGTTTTGGGTGATTAGACTGGCTCTCAAAGAACGGAATTGAATTTCTATTATTTGAAGAATTCTCATCTGAGCAGTTGAAAGTGTTACTAATGACTATGACTTTGCAAATTTGCTCTGAATTGGTTGTACGTAATGAAGAGGGAGGAGAAGGGGGAGAGACTAAGGTGACCTAACTGTGCTTTTCCATTTCCATCGTCTTGTTACTAGAACTGAAGTTGAAAATGACCTCACACACTGTGAGGAATTAGCTGACATCGTTGCATGAGGAGTAGATGCTGGTCCTCATCTCTTGTGGCTTTCTTGTTACACTTGACTTGTATTTATTTGCAGAGGGATGTTGCAGGGTTTTTTTGAAGTCACAAGACTCTTGCCTGCTTCTTTTTGACTTTGTTTTCAATATAATGCTTTCTGTTTAACGTTTCATCTCCTTACATTCCCACTGTACAGAGCATAGAGATTTAACTAGAGACTGGAGGCTTCAGGCTGTATTCTGTTCTTCCAGCTCTTCATCTCTATTCCATTTCGGTTTTGAATTAAACTAAACTATGAAGGCCTTTGGAGATCTTTGGTTTGAATTGTGTTGGCTCACATTCAGTTTAGGTTGATCGCTGCTGGATCATTTTACCCTCTGGTGCCTAGTGGTTAGCCTACATGAAATTAGTTGGGTGGCCTTGATGGTTTCTGATTGCAGATAGATGTTCATGCGACAGACCAGCGCCGCAAGAGGAGTTTGTGTGTCAGGGACAGCTGCTTGCAGGAAATAACTGAACGCAGCTACTGTATAGCCTGCGGGGCAGCCTTGTTAAAGTGTGCGTGTCTGTGGTCCGCTTACGAGCAGGGCTGTGTTTCTCTATCTGTGTGGACCATGTGTGGTGATAAAGAGAGTCCAGTGTTAAATCTGTCATGTAAACCAACGTGAATATATGATCTTTATAAAAAGGTAGTTTATGTGGATACAGTCATGTTTGACTTTTGAATGCGGTCAGCTGAATTAAGAACGTCAGCTGTAGAAGAAGTTGAAATAAAGAATCATTTTCCTTTCACAAAGATTTATAAACTAGCTGAAAGATAATTCTGACAATGTCTTCCTGAAGTCAGTAAGATAAGTCTGAATGTAAACTTCACTGAAAAGGATAGTCCCTGGTTACTGGGTTTTTCGAAATAACCAATTAAATTCACTCCTCCTGCTGTTACTTCCTTAGATTCTTCATTGTTTAGAATTATCTTGCAAAATACTATTGCAATATTTCTTTGCTTCGGTAGCTGCAGATACATTTTTGCAGCTTTGTTAAGCAGGTCGTGCTGTGTTGTTGATGCTGGCTAAAGAACTTGGACGTTCGCTTCCTGAAAGAGCACGTAGACAATTCTGGTAGGTAGATGCGTGCATGGGAACTGGAGGTGTAGGTGCATACTCCTTCACTTGGAGATGATTTTGCTGCAAATGTTAGTCAGTCCAACATGAAACTACAGCTGTCTGTGCTATGGCAAACCAACATGACAGCAGTGAGAGCATGGCTTGAACAGAGCAGTGCACGAACGGCACCGAAGGTTTGTCCAGGTCTAGAATTAGCCTGTTGGTACTTTTTTTCCCCTAGAGGTAACAGGGAAAAAAAAAAAATCTTATTTACTAATTTCTGGCTGGAAGTTTTATTGTAGCTTGTGCCAAAACAAAAGGATGCTTGTTATGTTTTCTGCATACTGATGACATTACAAATCAGCTATTTCTAAAAAATAATAGTCACATTAAATCAGAGATGCAGTAGCTTATTCTAAATGGGTGAGGGATGCTGGACTGGGAGTAGGTGTTTGCTTGGTAAGTGTCTCCAGATGAAATTCAGTCTTCCTGCACTCTGCTTTCACAACTCTGTTCTTAATATAATGTGTAAGAGCAAAGAAGAGCCTCCCTTTAGGAAAAAAAAATCACTTCACAGGGTGACTGGCTAGCATATAATTTCTCTGCAATTAATAACTAAAATCAGTAGGTTTTGAGTAATTTTTTTTTTTCTGGCACGGCAGTCAGTGACCTTTCTGTATGTTATGGTTTGCATCTTCAGTTAGAGCTGCTGTTCTCTGCATTATTATTCTGTACACCTGGGGCTTGTAGCTACCAAAGGAATAATTTGCAGAAACAAATAAAATATCTCTTTCCCTGGCTATGGAAGGAAGAAGAATAGTGGATTCTTCTTCTTTATTGATGCATTTCTTCTCCATTGCTGGCTGCCTTTGCAGCTGGCTTTCTGTTTTATTCCATGTGACTGAATATTTGTTCAGAAAAATTAATTAAAAATTCCATGTTAAGTGAGAATGAATCCAAACTACTGAGTTTGGAACTGAACTCTTGATTAGAATTGTTTATAAATGCTTCAATAGCTCTTTGTTATCAAAATCCATACATAATGCAGCCATGTAGTCTGCACTACAGGTCTGCAGAGTAGTGGTCAGTAGCTCAGTGTCCAGATGGAAAAAGATGACAAGTGGTGTCCCTCAGGGGTCCGTACTGGGACCAGCGTTGTTTAATATCTTCATGAATGATATCAACAGTGGCACTGAGCACACCCTCAGCAAGTTTGCTGATGACACCAAGCTGGGCGGTGCAGTTGATATGCCAGAGGGATGGGATGCCATCAGAGGGACATGGACAAACTGAAGAAATGGGCCTAGGGGAACCTCATGAGGTTCAACAAGGCCAAGTGCAGGGTCCTGCACCTGGGCCAGGGCAACCTGCATTATCAGTATAGGCTGGCAGAAGGCATGCTAGAGAGCAGCCCTGTGGAAAAAGACTTGGGAGTACTAGTGGATGAAAAGCTGGACATGAGCCACCGATGTGCGATGGCAGCCCAGAAGGCCAATCGCATCCTGGGCTGCATCAAAAGAAGTGTGGCCAGCAGATCAAGAGAGGTGATTCTGCTCCTCTACCCTGCCCTG
>VZZY01023810.1:56499-174851 GCA_013400335.1 Eurystomus gularis | reverse complement strand
GGAGGCCCCAACCCTGGAGTCATTCAAGGTCAGGCTTGGTGGGATGCTGAGCAGCGTGACCTAGTTAGAGATGTCCCTGCTTATTGTAGGGCGGTTGGACTGGATGACCTTTAGAAGTCCCTTCCAACCCAATACATTCTATGATTCTATGTATGCACGAGTTGCGCTTCGGACTGTTGAATTTGGCTTATAGTTGCAGTTGCTAATCAAGCAGTAGTACTACTTGGATTAACAGCCAGCAGGTTAGAAACACCTACACCTCTAAGTATGTCATGCTTGGTCTGTCTTCCAGCCATACCCCTCCACACCACTGCGGGGTGATGAGGCTTACAATGTGCATGCAGGTGGTCCTTCTTGCCTTGTTACAGCTTAATGTGCCTGGTCTGTTCCTCTGTAGGCCTTTCTGACCTGGACTCTGTCTGTCTGACTGGTGCTACTATGCTCAGGGTGCCTCAGGGGTTTGAAAATACCTGCACGTGCCTAAGACAGCGCTTGGTGGTAGAGACAGTATGTTGCAGCAAGGCAATTTTCTCCACCTTCAGCAGTAGCCTTGCTCTAAGACGTTACTTTCCAAGGCCTTCCCACCCCAGTGCCTGCCTCAAGATGAATCTCATAATTCAGTTAGTTTTTTACCAATTATGGTGCAAGTGGTAGTTGCAGAATTGATCAATTTGCAGCCTTGTTCTGGCAAGGATAGAATTTCTGCTCAGAGCCTATCTTGGGTATCTCAGAATAGCTCTGTCACATGGCTTGGCATCTGAGCTCAAGTTTGGGACATCCAAGTTCTAAGTCCTTGCTTGGAATTGGAGCAGGGTATAGGGCACAGGTTTCTTACATCCCCGTGAGCACATGCACTAAGTCTGCAGTTGTTTTTTCTTTCACACAATATATATTTATTTTCTGTAATTTGGAAAGACTGATAACACTCCAGCCTACTATGACAGATTGCCTGGGAGATGGAGCTTCCAATTTGGGGTTGAATTGGGAAAAGCAGACAGTTCTTCAGTGGATGAGTCTCTTTTCAGATTTTGAGATGACTTAGATTTTGACCTGGTGTGGAACTTGAATGCGCACACCAGCTTTCTCTTTCTACACTAAATGGTAAATAGTTTTTTCTGCTTCCATCTGTCTGTCCTGGTTTTAATCTAGATTGCTAACACACCAGTTTGGGATGATTTTTGAACTTGTGGGTTTTGTCTCATAGGTAGCCGTGACATTCAGACTGATACCCTGTGCTAAATCAGATGCCTTGCTTAGTTAATCCCAGGGCCAACAGGGATCTGATAAAAAGACTGTCTATAATGGCATTGAAAATAATTGAGTCATATTTAATCTGTATTAAAACTGTGTCTTTTCAGTCCAGTATTAACTAAGTCCAGTAGTAACTGCTATTTAACACATCACAAAATAGTGCAGTATGGCTTCAGGATAATCTTTTGACACGTCAAGGAATAAATGGGCAATGGAGGCCTTTCGTGTGCTCTGTATCAGTTCCCTGATCCCTCACTCTCCTAGACCCTTCTTGTCTAGGAAGATTAAAAGACATTTGACTTCGTAATTCTTGAAGTCTTTGCCCCCAGGTGTTGGGATTATCTGTAAACATCTCAAAAATAACTGTTTGGAGGTAAAGTCGTTAAACCCCAAAGCAGTCAGAGAGAGATGAAGAAAGGGGACTCCTTAAGTACCTCTGGAAAATAGAAAGATTGAATTAGTTTATTTCCAAGTGAGTTTGGAGGGTGAGTCGCAGGATATGAATACAACATTGGGAACGTTCCCGGATCTTTTCCACAATCCTTTTAATGTGGTCACAGATTCCTGACTGTGAGTGAAAATAAATTAGAATTAACTTCAGTGAGTGTCGAAAACATGGAGGCTTTTAAATTTGTTTGGAAAAAGCATCAGGGCATGCTATAACTTTTTTTTTTTTTGTCTCTACTAATTAGTGATGACAAAGCATCAAGATGGCAAAAAATGAATCATTTGGATGTTCATGAAACGACATATTTTAGTGTCACTAACATGTGGCTTTTGGGAATTCCTGAAGTATTAGAATAAGGATCCAAGGTTATCTTTGATGAAACAGATTCGTTTGGACAATTATTCTTAATCCAGTTTCTTTTCTGATTAACACTAATAACCAAACTACTCCTGTTGCTTCTTGCCGACTCTCAGGTGTGTTAACAATACATAATGGCTTTTATTATCAAAGTAATCAGGCTGAATGACCTTTGCATTAAGCTACGGAGTACCTTTACATTCACATATAAAGTTAAATTTGATGTGAGTAGCGGCCACATACGTCTAGGAGGTAAACTAAACCCGAGGGATTAGGAACAGACATCCAAAGGTTCTACGTTTTATGTTAAAAAGTTGTAGTCAGGTCATTTCTTTTTTGAACTCAGTAGAAATCCAGTAAGTTTTAGAAGCTTTTGGAGAACTAGATTCAAAGAAGACAAAGTCTTTGCATGATCCAAAACTAAACAGCATTTTGCTTTTTTTTCTACTTATGCAATTGAGCCTTAGTCTCTGGAATTCACAGAGTCCATTTCAGTAACTTTCTGGACTTGTAAGGTTTTGGGTTGATATCACACAGTATCTGAATTAAGTTCTAGAGCCACATAGTGTTTCTTAAAGTTGAATTGTCTTGTATTTTAATTCAGCGTATACATTCTTGCTACTGCATAGATTTAATTTTTGCTCCAGAAAACTAATGGCAGCTCCAAAATGCAGATGATTTAAATAGTCATGTTAGCTATTGACAATTTCCTGAATAGTTTGAAAAAAAGCTTTGAAAAGAAAAGCTTAATAGTGAAGCTATTAGAATCTTTGCTACACATATACTATATACTATTGCTAGATAAACTTTGGCCTTCTGCTCAGCTGCGTACCACAAATTCTTGCAGAGGTTTTAGGGGGGAGGAAGGAGAACTTGGCGTTGCTGTTGACAAAGCTTATGCTATTGAGCCTCTCTTAGCATTTAATACTTTCACTTCTCTAAAAAAAATCCTCTGCTTCTGGAATCTTCTGCCAGAGTCTTGGCCAGAGCTTATGGAGAGTAGATGAAAAAAGGTGGGACCTGAAAGCTAAAAGATAACAAGGCAAATAAAGAATCCCTCAAATTTCTGATGCTGAGATGAAGACCCATGTAATTTCCCATCTCGTGCTTCTGAAGGACCTCTCCAGCTCTGCCTTAGCCTGCTAGGTGCAGCTGCTGAGCTAACGTGTTCTTGCTGAAGCTGTGGCATCTAGCAGGGCTCTGTGCCCAAAAGACCCCAGCTAGAATTGGCATCTCTACTACAACAGCTGCTCTGAAGTGAGAAAACATTGCACTGTTTCAATGACTCAAAAAGCTGGTGGAGGTTTTTAAAGCAGTCTTACCTTCGTGTGGAAGTCTGGTTTGTGAACCTTGTGGTCAGCAGCTCAGACTTTGGTTTGGTTTTGATATTCTGTAGTGATTTGAATGTACTGAGGCCAGGGGTGCCCACTGGATGCTATTGCTGTATTGCAGGACAGTGATGCTCACTCTTAATGTCACTGGAATAAAACTTTACTCTTGGGGAAACTTTATTCCTATTCTCCCTCATCTCATACCTGTGGCACTTGTGGAGATTGTTTATGTGGAAAAGTAAGGGTATTGAGACATCAGCTGAAGTCAGACTGTGCTTTGGAGGTAGAAACAAAGAATAAAGCCTGGCCTAGGTGATATGACCAGCCTCTTCCAACAGACTTCTTGCTTTCTGGACCACTCTCTGCGGAGTATAGTGTTGGAAACTCTCTGTAAGTGATCTATCTTGATTGACATTTTAGGAGCTTGGAATTGTCACATGGCTATCAGGAGCTTCCAGGTATCGTGCTCTTAGTGGAAGGGTTTTCCTGTAACTGTCTTCAGTTATTCTCTCAGCTGAAGAAATAACAATGAGCCTCTTTTCAAATGGAAACGTGGGCATTCATACTGCTTAGTCTATTGTTATGCATTTCAAGGAAACTCTGCAGAGAGGCAGAGTTTGCAAAGATAAATTTCTGATAATTATTTGTGTAACTTCACATGCATGCTGTTATGGCAACTGGAGGGTTATAGTGTGGATTTAAAGTTGATTGTTACCGGTTAAGCCAGGCAGTTGAGTGTCCCAGCTGTGGAAAAAAACTTCACTGAAAGCTTCTAGGTTCTTACCTGCTTCAGATGTATTTCAGTCATTTTGAAATAGATTCAAAACCTTTGTTGTTGTGCTCACAGAGCTGTTTGTTTTCTTCCTATACTTATAATTTAAAATATTAAATTTAAAATGGCTAGTTTTGGAAAGCAGGGCATTTTTCAAGGAAGTATTTTCTTGAGAATGCTGTTTATTGACTTTGAGACTGCTCTGGTATCAAGCAGCTGACGAGGAACTGAGAGAGCCCATGTTATTGATCTGAAGCATGTGCCTCTGTGAACTCTTCATAGGAAACTTTTCTTATGATCAGTCTGTGGTGGGGGAAAAGCTCAGTTCAGTAAATCACTGTCAAGTGAGTAGAGCAGACTGGACAATCAGAATATTGGGTTTGGAAAAATGGTAGTTTTTCCGTAAATGTCAGGAGTTTTAATTGCATTAAAATAAGGACATGATCATGCCTGGCCTCTAATATCTGCATTTCTGAAACTTTTTTTTGTTAGAACTTGCAAGAATCATGCTGGGAGAAGGCAGGCTACTTCTTTGATCTTCCAGATTTCTTATCTTGGAAAGCCACCGGTGTTACTTCAAGGTAGGTTAGTTAAAACGATTTGGTCATTTTGGTCTATTTTCTCACGTGTGTTTCTGCTTTAATTCTTCTTGACTGGACGTGCTGTTAGGTACATCTGTCTGTAATTCAGCCTGCTCCAAAACATCTTGAACCTATCTCTTGCTTCCATTGTGCATTCCTGAGCACCGTTGTTCCTGCGAGCACTGCAATTCACAGACACACTGTGTTGCTGCAACTGTCACTTAACTGGACTTGTGCTCCATTTTGGAACATCAATATGGTTGTTCTACTTACGGTGAAATATGCTTCTAATAATTCTTTGAAATCTGTTTTTGTTGACAAATTTATTGATGTTTTTGAGAACTGGAAGAAAACACTTCTTTGCTGTGTGGGGGGGATCTGAGAAAATCTTCTTTAAAATGGTCACTTCACTATAAAACATGGCAGCCGTGCGGCTCCCCAGGAGCGTCCGAGAATACTTGCTGGGTAGTTTAACAAAACCTGTGGAGAGAACACCTTTAAAATCTTGATTCAGGTGACCAGTAAGAGAGAAGCACATTTGCAGATAAACAAATCCTTATGAAAAGTGAGCTGCAGTATTTTTTATTTAAAATAAAGTCTTACGGAGAAATTACATGCCCAGCTCCATGCAATTCATGATTACTTCCATTGAAGTTTGTGGAGCTGAATCTGCAAAATTAGTCCAAAATGAGCACTGGTCACAGGACAGTTGTAGTCTCTCTGGAAATGGAAGATACCTTTGCAGCAGACATGATTCTTTTTATTTGAGTCCTCTTTTTCTCCCTAGTTAGTTTCCACGATTGACAGCTATTGTTAAATATCTTGCATTACAGAGGAGTAAAACGCAATGTTTGACTTAAAAAAAACCCCAAGCAACCAAAAAAGTGAAGAGATTAGTTGTGCAAGGACTTGCTGGATAATAATTGAAAGATAGTATCTCAAATCTTCCTTCCTTTAGACTTTCAGTCATATTCTGCTGGGTGTTGTATGTATGAACTATGTAACAAAAGAACAACTCTCACCCCAAAGATCTTGCACTCCAAGCAGTCCTGTCACCTGACCCAACTCTGACTTCAAGAGGATAAATCCCAGGCTCCCAGATGATTCGCCGTGCACGTTATCCATCTTGTGAAAGTACTTAAGGCTTTGATTTAGAGTTAGCACCTTTTGGTCAGGGGACTAGATGGTGAATGGCGACTGCCTCCTTCCCATGAAGGGTATAAGGGTGCGTCACACCAGGTGCTCCTCAGATTTAGGCACAGTCATGTGTGAGAAAAGTAGCTTCCCATCCTGAACAGGGTCTCTTTGAGGTGGCTGGGGAACATGATGATGACCCAGAAAACAGGTATAACTAGATGTCATTTTTAGTGGGTTACAGATTCTTGCAATTTGTCTACTAAAAATTCTGTTTAATAGGACGAGGGAGCATTTTCATATGCTCTTACACGTGGTAGAAGTCTCTTCATTCAGATAAGCAGGGTACTTCTTACTTGGCTAAGGACCTGGTTGGAACTCAGTTCTAAGCACAGAATTTGTCTTTGTGGCCAGACAATGGTTAACAGATGGGATAAAATGTGTGAGCAAATCATGAAATGGTCACCTTCTGCTAATGGCTGAAGAAACTAAAATAGAATATGGTTCATGTGAGCTTGGTCTCAAATATTTTTTGGAATTTGTTTTTAAAGGAAGGGAAGTGGCTTCAGATGAGGTATTTGAAAGACAATTCTCATCTTTCTTCAGCAGAGGGATGTCCAGCATTGATGAACAGAGTTCCCACTCTTCCCAGAGCCCTCCCTGATCCATAGCATGTTCTGCCTCTCTCGTTTTTAATAGTGGCAGCCATACTGTATAAAAGAAATCCCTGTATCCATCTCTCTTAACCTCCAACAATTTAGTGTAGCTTGTGCAAGCAGACAGAAAAGAACAATGTGAGGGAGGAAGAAATGTTGGGAAAGGACTTTCTGGGCAAAGTCTTCCCCCAGCCTTTGGGTGAGAGTCTTCTCTTGGATAAAATAGTTCCTTGTACATCCTCCTGTACTCCCTTAATGTGCTCCCCAAAAGTCAGCCCATTGTTTCAGCTCCAGTGGAATGTCTTCCAGGGTAACAAAGGAGAAAGAAAAATACAGGAAAATATGGACAAGAAACGTTTTGTTGGAATCAAAGCTGATTTTTTTTTTCTTCCTCTGCTCTCCCCCATGCACACCTGTTTCCTGGGAGTTTCCTTGTAGTTTGGTGGGGTAAAGTAGTTTGTCCTGCATATGCTTATAATAATAGGGAAGTATGAATTTATCAAGTATAAGGTTCTTACCACCTTTTCTCCCTTTGAGGACAAAGGAGCCTATTCACAGAGCAAGACACAGTGTTAGTCATTGTGAATCATACATAGCTTGGCCCTGATAAAAGAAAGATTTCTTTTTAAAAATTTATTTTGGTGGTGCGGATTTTACCAATTCCAAGGGCACTTTTGTAGGAGAGACTTCTGCAAGCATTGAAACTATTGCTCTTGCTTCTTTAAATTTTTAAGTGGCTCTTTTAAAACATTTTGTATGTATTTAACATTTAAGACCCGTGTATAGACTTTTTGGCTTCAGTGAGGTTACACAGGGCACAAAGTTAAGCAGTGTGTGAGATCAGGATTTAAAGTATTTGAACAGTACTTCTTGATGTGTGTTTCTGAGTATGAAATAATTTGGTTTTCACCATTAATGCTGCTAGCTTGCGCTGCCTTGTTGCCAAGCTTTTTCCAGTGGATGTATAATAAACAGTTAATACTTCTGATCTGGAAGGTGGACACTCAAACACATCCTGAGATTTTTACCTACTCTCTTTGAAGTTCCTGTGTATCTCACCAAACAATGTCCAGCCACTCATTGCAAAGGATAAGTTCCAAATCGTCGATTCCCATTGTTCTTGGAAGATTGTTGCCTGTAATGTTCCATATTAAAAGTAGTTATTTTTTATTATTTCTCCTTTGAGTTGATGAAAGCCCATTGAATTGTTCTGAGTGACCCATGCTGCCGCCTATTCTGCATTAAAAAATGTTACTGACAGCTCTTTGGTTTAAAAATTTGAACCTTTGGAACTTCCCTGCTCCTGCCCCCCAAGGTTACAACAATGAGTATTGGTTTTGCCACTTGCATACTCAGTTGTCTTATTCAGAAATGCTGTTGTGGAGAGGAGGAGAGAACTGCTTTCTCACAGAGACATTAGCGATGCTTTTCAGAGGCTCAGCACTTTTACTCATGGTGAGCGTGACTCACTGCTCGCTTCCACCCACCATCTATAACCTCTGATAACTTTTTCTTTATATGGTATTTTGGATAAAGCTATCTTAATAAAATCTAAATACCCATCTGGTTTAGTTACAGGTTACTGTATTGTGGATGGAGGATTCCTATCAGAGATGCATATCTGCAGTTTTATTTTATTTCTGAAGTCTCGTGAAGGATTGCATTGCAGATAAGACTATGGCTGAGCTGTTAAATTGGGTAGAATTCACACAAATCTCTCAAAGATCGTGTGTATTTAGATAGAGCGTTCTGTTTCAGGGCCACTTTTAATCATACACAACTCACTCACTGGAAATTAGTCTCTACTGAATTTACAGGGTTTAAGATGAGCTGTAACCAAAGAGATCAAACCTGTGGAGGAGGGTTTGGCAACATAGGGAAGAATGTCAAGCTGACATTATTGTGGTAGAGCGTCCAACATCATGCAATAAGCAACCTCCCAAAATTACAAAAAAAAAAGTTGAAACAAATTGAATACTTCTGCAGAATAATTATTTTACATTATTATACTCTAGGTATTTTAATAGTTGGGGAAAGTAATGTGCTGTCTAGTAGAGACTTCATCTCAGGTATGAATGTTGACCCAAATAATTTTCCTGTGGAAATACTTGTCCCATCTATTCAGTTACTGGGCATCACGACAGGGAAACTGGTGACACGGAGATGTTACATATTGGAGGGGGGGAACCTTTGTAAATGATCTCTTTCTAACAGATCTTGATACCATGAGTTTCTTCCGATAAAATCAGTTTTGTAAGAAAGAAATTCATGCTGTTATGGTAATTACAGAGAGGTAAAGTGAAAGACAAATATTTGTAATTCATAAAATCATATCTGAGAACCACATAACTAGTATTAGGCTAAATCTGCGTGTGAGACAGAGTGATATCTTTTTAATGTAAACTATGTTTTCAAACCTTGATAATTTTTTTCATCCATTTATGAGAAAGAGGCTAGTTCCTTGGCTTGTGCACGTTGAAATAGCTGACTTTTTATGTTAAGCAATGATTAATCCTTAAAGTTTGTTTGTAAGCTGTTCCCAGTTAGTTATAATTAGGGCTGGAGATGGTTCTGTCGCACTCATCTACATCATGAGAACTCCTCTGATGTTAGTGGGGCTGATGGAGAGTACTCTGGGATAAACAGGAGCAGAGTCTGGTCCATTGCTGAACATTGGAGCTGGGAAGGTGCTTTTGAATCCAGGAATCTGGATTCTTGTCTCTGCTCTGTTATGTCCCGTGTGTGATTTAGAGAAGTGAATTAAATCTACATCTTCAGAGGTGTTTAGGCAGCTGAATACCTTTGAGGATTTGATTCTTGTTCTTCCCTGTGTTTGTTCTCCATCTGGTAAACTGATAGTACACACACTCTTAGGAGGTTGCTGAGTTTTACCACTCTGAGGTGTTCCATCACTGTGGCTAGTGGAGCCCTCGCCAAGTCTTTTATCCAGATAGGCTGGAAACTTGGAAAAGAGAGAGAGTTCAGAAGAGGAGCTAATGTTTCGGGACGCTGTTGAAAAAATAAACTGGTGTGAATTAAATGATCATCTGAAGGATGCCTGTGTCTTCTTTAAAGGATTGGGCAATCCTTTTGGCGAGATGTGGTAACTGGAGCAGCACAGACACCAGCTTTTTGGGGTGAGCCGCCCTTCCCTTCCTAGCCTTGCCATGACTAATATATACCCTATGGCTGGGATTCTGGCGTTTGGCTGCTTCTTGTTTATATTCTGTGCCTACTTCAAAAGATGCCTGGTCTAAAGTTTAGGCCTTTCTCTGGAAAGAAGGGGCTAGGGAATCTTTCTGAAAGCTTTCGTGACTGGCACTGCAGCTCATGTGGCAGTGACAGTATCCTGAATTGCACTTGGGTGTTGTGTCCTGTTTGTGAAATGAAACCCAAGACTTCAGACATGCAGACTTGTCTGGAGAAATCTCTGGAGAAGGGAGAATTATCTTGAAGGGCTGGTTGGGAGGGGAGGGATGGTGTTTTTGTGGATTGGACAAACAAAGTATCATGAATTTCTTGTCGTGGAGCCAAAGGCAAGTGTCACTGTGATGGTATCTTTGCCAAATGAGAGCATTCCACCTCTATCAGGCTTTTAATAAATTCAGAACATGTTCTTTGGAGACTGGTGACACACAGACTGATCCAGTGTAAGAACATAGGAAACGTATAGCTGGAAAAGCTATCAGGACTCTGAAGGGCAGGTGCAATGTGGGCCGTTACCGTTAAGATTTTTTAAATTATTATTATTTAAAAACGATACATCCTTTAGTCCACAGAGTACTCTGAAAGAATTCTGTGTTCTAAATAAGAAAATTGTTAGCAGGTCTCGTTAATGTTAGCCAGGAAGCACACAGGCAAACAGGAAGCTTTAGCTATTGTTATTGTACAAATGCCCTTTACAAAATATTAGCAAAAGAAGCTTAATGTGTTTTCCACCAGAACAGGAGCCCTTCATAGTGTCTGACTATATCTGCAGAGCAAAGAAAAACAGCATTGTCCCTTTCCAGCAGCTTCGACATACATTGAGACATTGCATTGGAGACCTGCATTCAGATCTTCAAATATTTACTACTTGGACTATTTTTTTTTTTTAAGATGTTAGGATTGTTAATTAGCTGTGACAGTATCTAGCACTTAGTTTTCTATTGTGTTCATTCACTGCGGAAAAAAAAAGTCATCTAGGTCAGTATAGAAAAGGACTGGGGGCAGGCGCGGTAGTAGATGTATTACTGGCAACTTGCCACAGAGACAGTGAACTCTGAGCCAACCATGAAGTCATTTTGAACTCAGGGAGTCTCACTAATCCAAGGCAATGCGTCTTAATTTGACAAAGCAAAGGCTGCTTGATAAGCAACCCCTGCTAGAAATGCTGTTAAACCGGGGGTGTGTGTAAGTTTAGATTGTGGACAAGAAATGTGGTGATACGAAAGGAATCATCTTGTTTTCGGGTTCTTACTCCCCCAAGCCCAAAGGCAGGCTTGGCTCTGCTCTCCCCTGCAGTTTGGGCTGTGCAGTGGCTTGATGTGAAATTTGAGAAACATATGTAGTTTTCTATTTCAGGAAAATGATCTCAGGGATTGAATGTGTGTTTTGTTGGCTGTGAAGCTCTGATCTTGCCTAGTGTGGTAGTTTGAGAGTGTGTAGATGTGAGTGTGTGATGGTTAAGACATTCTTCAGTACTTCAAAAATAATAAAAAATTTAGAGTTCATATATTTATTGCTGTTCAAGGTCTTATTTCTTCAGTCTCAAAATGCAACATGAAGCCTTTTAAATAAATATGCTGTGGATATCAGCAAATGTTTCTATCTTTTATTTTGCCATAACAGTCATTGACATTTACTTGAGCTGATGAGTGGTGCACACAAAGTCTTCCATCAAAGCAAAGGAGCTGTGTTTAAACAACCCTTTCATTGTTGATCCTGTGCAGGAGCAATATATATATGAACACTGTAATTATTAGCTTCTCTGAGGGTCAGATAATAATCTTCCCTTAATAAAGTTTGTAAAGAGATGGCTGGAAGTCTCTGAGATCTGCCTTGCTGACTGCTAACTAATGATGGGAGTGCATAACTGTGCTTCACTGAAGCTGGGGCGGGGAGAGAGGAGTATCGAAGGAGGGTGTAGTGTTATGACCTTAAATTCTGAGGAAAGATAAGGCAGAAACCACAGAGGAGCTTGTTGTCTTTCACTTCTCTTCATCTCCTTTTTCTACAGTCATCTTGGTTCTCTTCAGGTACAGGCTGGGTGTTCAGGGGAGCTGCGCGCTTCTTTTGCATTAGCTTCTGTGAACGCCATCAGGGGTCAAACCCTCCTGGTACAAGGCATGTTATAAACAATCTGTCGTCTTCCTTGACCTCTTCCGTATGGGAAACATCATGGAAAGCCCCACGCAAAGCCCTCGTCCCTTGTGAGATAGGGTCTCTGTTCAGCAAGAGCTGTGCAACAATTGCTTTCTTGCATGAATTTGAACCTGATGAGAAAATAGCCGTGTGTGAACTCCTGGGTCAGCTACAGCCCCGGTGGTGTTTCAGTGGGCACATATATAATGCGTGTATTCACAATGAATTCTTAAAAACCACCCCCTGCAAACAATAACATTCCAGGAGTGTTCTCATCCACTGAAGGACAAGCAAGCTCTGCAGCATGAAGTCTGTGCGTTGTGTGTGTACATATAGGGCTTAAAGTATGAAAAATCACTTAAATGTATTATTCCATAAGGGGTTCTTTCTTTTTGTTTTAACTTTACTCTTCTGTAATATCTTGCATATGAAAAAGTCTTAGTAAATTCAGCCCTAAACTGTTCTTTGCAAGTAAGAAGGTGGCGTTGTTATTTAATAGATGGGAAAACATCGTATAATTGGAAGGGTAACATTTTTTAAAGTGTTTAGCTGGGTGTCCAGCTTTCTGTCTAACTTGCAGTGAGAATTAGGTGTCCTATTCCATAGCATTTTCACAGATCACTATAGATTATTTATTCTGGACCGGTCCTTCCTCCAGACTTCCCAAACAAACGCTTTTCACCACAAGAGTGTTCCTCCTCTCCCTTTCGCTGTAAGACATGGCTGTAACAACAGTCTTGGCCTGGAAGGCACTTTACATACACATTTGCGTTATTTTCCTTGGCTGGCCCTGTAAATCTGTTTAATGTTAGTGACTTTCCCTGGAAATTCTCCTCATGCTTTAGGATGACACTGATGGTGTCAGGGTTGATTTACATTATCTCTTTAAAGTAGCATTAGCTTACATAGGACTTTTTCTCTTGTTTTAGCATTCCTGTTATCCAGAGAGCAGCCTTTTAACTGTGAAATGTAAATACCCTCACAACGCAGACTTCAAAAGAAAACGATTCTTTGTCTATGGCAGCAATACCAACTTTGCCAACCCTGTAACCTTTAAAATAGTGTACTTCTATGCTTGACCTGTCATCTGCCTGTAAAAATAATCTTAGATCACTGATACAATGCTTTCAAGAAGGTGTCTAAAGAAAGCAGATGCTTCTACATACGTGTTCCGTCGTTTCTTCATTGTGGTCGATCATCTGCTGCTTTAACTGTAAGATCTGGTTATTGATTTGGTGTAAGTGCCTGGCTCTGCCTTTCCCTTACATTGAGACACTTCTACTGTAGCTTGCGAATTGACATTGCCAGATAGTGGGCTTGATATTATATAAATATATAATGTGTTATATGAAATCACTGAGGATTTGGTTTTTCCTTCCCCCGTGCTTTATTCCAGTGCCATTCCATTAAGCTGCTCATTAGATGAAAGGTTGTAATTCAGTCTTCAGTGGATGAAATGTGTATATACTTATGGAATCAAAGACATACCAGGAAAGGTTGTTTATTTTCGTACTACCTCCTTTAATTAAATTTTGATGGTAGGATTTTGACTGTCCAAGTTGAGAGAAACAGATGAAGCAATAATGATTGTACTGTGATACTGCAAAGATGACTGAAGTTATGCTTACTGTCAGACCCTGCGTGCACAGGAAACTTAATTCTCCTGTGGGTAGGATGGTTGAAATTTCAGATTCCACCATGCCTGTTAGTTCTATTTTAAAGTGAAGGGTGGAAGTTTTCTATTTTATCTTTTAGTGTCAGCTGACTTCAGATAATATTTGGGTCTTATATGTGTTTGGCTCAGATAGTTCGCATTCAGCTTTAAATTGCCTCTGAAGCTGCTAATCTCAGTTAAAACATGTGTTTGTCCACTTGATCTAAAATAAAGTGCTCTATCTCAGGTTTGTCAGCCTGAGTTATGGGCTTGCTGGTGATCTGCGTTATAGATGTATCTTCATATTCTCCTGAGTGGGGATTTGGAAACAACAAGCACTCCTCAGAGAGCCTGTCCCCGTGTCACCCAGTGGGCTGCAGTCAGCTCAGAGCCCCAGAGCTGTGGCTCTCTGGCCGCTCCTGGCCTCCGTGTACCACTGGGTGCTAGAGTAGAAGGGAGTCCATGGAAGGTGGCCTTGCAATTGCCTCTAGTACCCACACACAAGCAATTTTTGTCAATGCAGGAAAGAAAGTAGGAAAGCCCTTCATTCTGCAGAAGCTGATAGGGAAATATTTATCCAAGGATGTGCAAAAAGAGATACTCCTGTTATAATCACAACCATCCCCGCCCCCAAAACCCACTTGCATTTATGCATATGTAGCACATGTTGTTAGGATGAAGGAAATAATTCCAACTTTCGTTCACTGTAGTTTGACATTTTTAAGATCCTCTCCCTCCTCTCCCTCCTCTCCCTCCTCTCCCTCCTCTCCCTCCTCTCACTCCTCTCCTTCCTCTCCCTCCTCTCCCTCNTCCTCTCCCTCCTCTCCCTCCTCTCCCTCCTCTCCCTCCTCTCCCTCCTCTCCCTCCTCTCCCTCCTCTCCCTCCTCTCCCTCCTATTTTCCAAGCTCAGTTATTTCTTCTGAGGGATGAGGCTGGATCTGCAGTGAGATGTTCTTATATTTGATTAAAAGTGGTGAGTGGGGGGAGAATGTGCCACAAAATACGCAGAAAACCATTTTCCTGTAGTTTCCATCTTCTAAGATTCCCTCTGTGAAGTGGTACTTGGGAGTTTTTGATGCTGGTTTGTCGTTGTGTATAATGTAATAAAGGCTCTTTTGAGTAAAAGAAATATTATATAATTTTACTTTCAAGAAAAAAATGGAGTATGCTTCCTGTCTTAATGGAAAAAGAAGGTGTAATGTTGTCCTTAGTTCTTGAACACAGCATCTGTGTGCAAGGTTCATGCTGCCATGGGGCTTTCATGTCCCTGTAAAGAAGGGAAAATGGGGAATGTGTAAGAGCATGATACGCTCATGAAACCTCATCTTCGTATTTGTGCCCTCCGCTGCCGTTCTTGCCCTCCCTGCTTCCATCCCCCAAGCTCCATGGGCATACGTGTGCAGCCTGGATTTGGAAGGAGCAGCTGATGTAGTCTCCTTCATCAGCAGTATCTTTCATATGCTGTATTGGGTAGTGCTTGCCCGTGATAAATACAATTTGAATTTCTGGGCTCCCCGGTTCAAGAGACACAGGGAGCTACTGGAGACAGTCCAACAGAGGCTACAAGGATGATTAAGGGGCTGGAACATCTCTCTTGCAAGGGAAGGCTGAGAGACCTGGAGAAGAGAAGTCTGAGAGGGGATCTGATCAATGTTGAGAAATATCTGAAGGATTGGTGTCAAGAGGATGGGGCCAATCTCTTTTCAGCGGTGCCCAGTGATAGGACAACGGGCAGTGGGCGCAAAGTGGAACACAGGAAGTTCCACCTCAACATCAGGAAAAATTTCTTTCCTGTGACGATGCCAGGGCCTGGCCCAGGCTGCCCAGAGAGGTTGTGGAGTCTCCACCTCTGGAGAGATTCAAACCTGCCTTGATATGATCCTGGGCAACCTACTCTGGGTGGCCCTGCTTTAGCAGGGGGGTTGGACAAGGTGATCTCCAGAGATCCCTTCCAACCCGTACCAGTGTGTGATTCTGTGTATCTCAAATACAAATTAGAGTTCTTCAGTGTTCGCCATTCCTCATGCTGATGCCCCAGTAGTACCAGGTGTGAATATCACAGGAAATCTCTCTAGAGGGATTCCAGTTTGTTTGACTTCCTGGTTTTGTACACTTTGTGCTGTAGCAACTCTTCATTTTGTGTATAAGGACAGTTCATAAACAGATGTTGAATCTCAGCATGGTGCCTGAAATTTCCTGCTCTTTCTGACCTGCCTGTAACAACACAGACAGTCCCTATTTACACACGGGTTAGCTCCACTGGTAATCTGGCTGAGTAAACTTCCTCTTAACTCTTTCTTTTTCAGGTTATGTCTCTTTAAATGTGGATCAAAGAAAAGTTATACCTACTAAAAATATTAAGAGTCAAGACATTTCCAATTGCCTAACCTATCAAAAGACATGTTAATTAATTAATGAAAGTAGATGCTCATTTGCTTTGACACAAACAGAATAATAGGGAGAGAAAGGAGGAGGGAGGGTAAAAAGAATGATGTCCAAAATTACATTGTGCAAATTACAATGTAACTGTGATACCTGCTGTGCTGATGGAAATCACTTCAGGCTGATCTCTGCAGCTTCATCCACTATCTCATTTACTTGTTGGTTGAGCTGAAAGGACCTCTATTTGTGCGTGTGTATGCACACGTGTGCAGAAAATAGGGAATAGTTTCACCTTATTAAATCCGAAACTCTGCTTGGAGGAATATTGCTCAAGAAAACCACATTAGGCCAAGCTTTTGAAAATGCAGATTGGTTTAGAGAAAGCATTTTAATATCGAAGCCTCAAGCCATCTACCTCTCTGCTCCTGAGAGCTCTACCTGCAAATTTCCAGGGCTGAATAATTTAAGGTTTGGGTTTTTTTTTTAAACTTTCTGCAAGAAATACTGGTCTGATGTTTTATTTTCTTAAAGTCTGAACTCCACATAACTTTTTTTCAGAACTGTTTATCCTCACTCCAGACATGAACCTTGGAAAGGTGGCAGAAAAAACAAACAGCTGCTGTGTTTTTGGGCAGTCTGCATTCCTTTAAACTCTCTGAGATCAGACTTGTGCTGAGATTTTCAAATTATTTGTCCTAGGGCTTAACCACTTTCACTCCTGCTTAAAAGTCAGTGAGTTTGCCATACCGGTGCTTGTGAGAGCTGTCATGCAGAGCCTTAATGATTCAAGAACCATGAATATATGATGTGTTCTTAGTGCTTTTTATTATTGTTTCATTCCAACTTCACCTACCTCCCTAATCATCTTTCCATTTTTGGGCTCCAACATTTTTTTAACTTAAGCATTTTGCTTAAGATATTCCAGGGAATTTTGTTTTCATTTTGGTTTTGGGGTAAATTTGATGCATATAAAAATGTTATTAATGGACTGGAGTGGAGGTAATAAAAAAAGGCTGTCGCATTCCCAAGACCCAGAGTCGGAAATGATCTTCTGCAAGCTTGGGTTTCTTTCCTTCACGGGTAGGGAGGGGAAAGAGAACCGTCGATCCTGTGCTGGTGCTTTGTTCCCTGATGGTGAGGTCTCCAAAATATGTTCTGTGGAGCTTGATGTAAGAGGTGGAAGAGTCAGGACAATGGGGGCTTGTGTGGTGAGCTACTAAAAGAGTATGTAATGGTTGGGCCCTTCATGTGGGTTTGCCCATCAGAGAGATGTGAAGGTGCTGCTCCTGCTCGTACCTTTTAAATACTCTAAATCCCAAGCATGTCTTGCAGTTCCCCCTCTTTCCAGTTCATGGGACTTCCCTGAGTAAAGAGGTTGGTTGTACCAGATCGCTATTTTTGTGGTAAGGGTTAAATATGTTGGGCAAGGATGCTGAGACCAAACGTGTGTTTACTAGCAACTAGAGTTAATGGAAAAACAAAGCAGTCAATCCAATTCTGAAGGGGTTTGCAGTTAACCATGTTCATTCTTTTCTTTGGGCCTTCTTCCAGCAAAGCACTTAGGCACGTGCTCAAAGCTAAAGCATGTGCTTAAGTGCTCTGCTGGTCTGGGTCCTTTATGTGCTATCCAAGCATGTTGGTATGAACAGCCTGTTGGTTATAGGAATGTTTGGGGAACTTCTTCTTACACTGGTCATTTTTCTCCTCTGAACTCTTTGTTCCCTTACAGCTCAGAAAAGATACTTTGTGATTTCAGTATGACATAGGTAATGATTTGCAAACAGTCTGTAGGTTATCGATTGAGATTAATTGGCACTGATTGTGAAGAAATTGTGGATTTGGAAGAATCAAGGCCAGTCCAGCCAGAGAAGTTCTCATCTGGGGTCTTGCTCCAGCTGAGTGATCTGACTGGCAGCACTTGTCATATGCCAAGAGTTAAGGTACTATACATTTAGCCCACGGTATGAGATGTTATTCCTTCTTCCAGAAAATTAGTAACTACTGCCTTCTAGGTGGTACTCGTTGTTATTTTTTGGTCTGGTTCTTCCTTTCTTTCTGGTTCTCGTTACTGCAGTCCAGAGTTGCACATCTCTGATGGCTGCAGGACAGCAGGTCTGGTGCTGTCCCTCCTCCTCGTTCTCATACCATCCCTGGCAAGTCAGGACAGGAGAACTCAGCTCAACTGAGACCGTAGGATTTCTGTCTGCATCTTGCAGCAGTGAAAATTGGCCTTTCACCTCTGGGGCCATCTTAGAACATCAGCAAGTTAATTTTCTTTGTGTTTTTCTTTGTCAAGGTCCGAACCACTTCACACTAAGTAAAACGACTTAATTATGCAGAATGTAGGGCCTGACATTGCTGACTTAATTGCTGGGGTTGGTAAGGACGATCTGTATAGAAGTAGTCAAGCACAACCCTGCAGTTGCTTACGCAAACAAGTGACTTGCATAAATGCTCCAGTTGACGTCAAAGGCACTACTCGTTCAGGTCAGGTTACTCACACCTAAGTCTTTGTAGGACCAAGCTCAAAGATAAACAGTAGTTTGCAAAACTGCATTTTAAAAATCTTATTAGATTTTTTAAAATCTTCTTAATTTCTCTTACATAAAAATGAAGAGGTTTTCTATGAAGAGTGATCTTTTTAATTCCTTCGCTTAATTTTGTAAAACATAGAACTGTGGAACTTCTTGCACTTTTTTTAAATTAAAAAAATAGAAAGTATTAAAGAGGGAATAAAGTATTCTTTACTTTTTCAGGCAGCTAAGACAGGGATTTTGAATTGACTTTTAGTCTATTCTCTGTGCTTGCGGCACTTGCAAGTGTATTTTCTGCATGTACTGCAGTAAAATTCGAGTATCAAGAAAGGGAAAGACAAATATTTTGATGTTGTTAGAGCTTCATGAAAGGGTTCATTAGAGTTTAGAAGAGTGGTAAACTCCACCCTTCTGGTTCAACCGTCACCTTTCGCAGCGTTTAGTGTAAGGCAAGCTCGGGCATTACCCGGCTTACCTGGGAGGGTTAGCTCTGTCTCTGAGAGAGCTGCGGATGTTCATTCCCAGCTGAAGTTGTTTTTAAGGTTTAAATGAATGTCAAAATCATTGATGGCCACCTTGTGTAACAGGCTAAAGCATATGAAATTAGAAGAGTAGCGTCTTTCTTCTAGCCACTCTTCCAAGAACCTGTGTGTTGATTTGTTTGACTGTTATAACAAGTCAAAGTGGAGGTTCTTTGTGTTCAGTCTCTTCTCTTTTACAATGGCAGCGCTAATTGTTTCAGAGGAAAAAGGAGGGAGGAATCGTAAAATTAACTTGCTAACATGTTAACTTCCTTCTGGGGGACAGTTCTTTTAAATCATGCTCAGTTAGTGAGGGTTTATGTGCCCTTATATTATTTCTCTGTACTGTTATGAGTGGAAGCAGTGTAGATATCTGTGTAATGCACTCATTTTTTCTTTTTATTTTTCTTTTAAAGTTTTGGTCCCAGCAATACCCATACTCTTTTTCAATTGCATAATGATTGGTTTTTTTTTCAATGTCTTCAGTGCTGCATTCTGAGGAATAATGACACCTGATTTATCTGCTCTGTAGCCTTCCTTATTTTCTGCATCATCTCTCATTCCTCTCCCTGCTGATGTAAATAAGCTGCTTTTTCACTCTTACTTTATGTAAATTTATGTATGCTTTTACTCACTTCTCTTACCCCTTTTAGAGCTTCCTGTGGTGGTTCTTCATGGGGTTTTCTTTGGTTTGCAAAATCCCAGCTATCCAAAAAATGCTGTTGATCTCCTTGCTTTTTGAGATTTGCTTAAAAATTTACCCTCTTTTTAAATGAATGTGAACTCAAACCATTATTATTAAACATACCCTAGAAATAGGTGTTACTGAAACTGTCATTTAAAAGATGAAAACACAAGCATATAATACAGGATATGATGTTAGTGAAATGAGGCATTTTGCTTTTCCTTTCGTTTAAGCACTTTGCCATAAAAGCTAACCATCAAAAGCGTTTTTAAAAATTGATACTAATATCTGCAAATTTTGACCAAATATATCTAGTATTTAAGTATGACTTAGGATTTTAAGAACGTACATTGACTGAACTGATTTTTGTGGTGGGAGGTAACAACACACCTCACTGCCTGCGTGGGAATCTCTGACGTGCATCTTTGGTTCAGGTGCACGTGGCAGCCCAGTCCTGTCACCCGAACGTGTGTAAGACTTGAAGGTGGTTTCCCTGAGTAAAGAAGGAGGGCTCAATATTGGATGTTCACATGTGAAGTCCGATCAGTCTGCATCAAAAAGTAGTTAGTAAAACTTTCTTTTATTGCAGTACTCCTGGCAATTTCCCTGCTTCTGTTCTGGTTTCACTTAAGCTTTGTCTGGCCACAAGTGCATGACAGCCGAGGTTCCAGTTCAGCATAGTCTGACTAAGCTGGTAAAAACTCCCATTAACTCTACTGACGTTTCTTCAGGACTTTATACTGGCGCATGTTCCAGTACCATGCTAAATCAGCCTCTCATCAGTTTTAATCTTGGGAACAGATACATTATTTACTCACAAATTAGGAAAATGTGTCATTAGGGTGAATTTGTGAAGAGCTTTCTGGACTACTAGTTCTGCCTCTCAAAATATTGATGTTAGGGTTGTAAGGGTGTTTTCTTTTCTCACCACTTTAATTCTACTCAATTATATGAAAGCAGCATAAACCGCATCATGAAGTGCAGTGTTGCTCCTGTGAAGATTTGCTTTTACTAGTCAGTGTCCACGTGGCTGCTGGCCAGATGTTGTCCTCAGCATCACACCACACTTTCTACACCACTGGAAAAGTCCCCAGTACTTCCTATGTCTTTGTGTTCCCTAAACATGGATGGTGGTGGTGCACGTCCCATGTTTACTTCTCATACAGAAGAAGGGTAAAGTGTCATGGAACTAATAACTGTGATCTTCCTATAGCCTGCTAATGCTGGTCCTGTGCAATAATAAAGTCTATTATAATATGGCTAAGAGATGTGAGGATACGTGTATCCACGTGAATTGCTGGGGCCCAAGTTGTGGGCCCCAAGTTGGAGCTGACCTGTGGATGAGTCACAACCCAGCAGAATGTTTTGTTTCTGTTGGCTTCATGTTCCAGAGGCAGAACCTGGCCCACCTGTGTCTCTGTGGCTCCACCCTCACCCAGGTGGTCATGGTTGGGGTGATGGACAAGGCCAGGATTATATTAACCAGGAGCCAGCTAGTTAGAGGAGCTTCCTGTTCAGTGTGGCTTCTGTTGTGGCTGGTTGCATCCTGCTGAGTTCTCTTGGTGGTGTCCTTCCATGTGAAGGGCCCCTGAGGAGCCATCTCTGTCCATTGTGTCCAGCAGGCGATGGTGGCACCACAGTGGGCAGTAGAGAAGCTGGGCCCACAGGAACCTGTGGCAGGACTGTCTGAAAGAAGACTTCTGAGGTGATGTTGCTGAGTTCAGCATTGGCCTGTGTGACCAGGCAACTGATGGCAGCATAGAATGATGATGGATTGTGAATGATTGTGAACCAGCACAACACCACGTGATGGCCAGCGGCCGAAGCACCGGCTGGTACCGACAGATGTACTAGTGGTGTGCTGCCGTTACAGTACTGGGAGAAACTTAGGTTGCTGAAGGGAGTAATCTCACCCTGTCAAATGCCGTATGGTGGTAAGGGAGCTTGCCCCAAACCTGGCTTCCTTTTTCTTTTGACTTCCTTAATCTTTTGACTAACTTCCTTGAACTATGGTAACTCTGCTCAAGCTTAGACTTCCAGAGGAAAGCTGTGTACAGAGCCAGGATGCTGATACTTTCAGTTGTGATTGTGCAATAGTTTTAACTGCCTGAAGAAGGTAACAGGAGAAGATAGGTTTTTTTAAAATACAAGCTCTTAATTTAAATAGGTATTTTACTTCCTATTGCAGAGCGATTTGCTTGAAAGAGTGTATTTTTCTGAATAAATGGAACCAAAACACTGCTGGTGTTGCATAATGGCAGGAGCTGTGGCCAGAGGGCAGGCTGCCGGACTGGGGCAGCTAGATACGTGGGCTTTATTTCCAGTTTTGCTTTTCATGTGCCTTGCCTTGGACGCTTTTTATAACCTTTCCTCTGCTTCTTAAGCTTTTAAAACTCAACAGTGATTCAGTTTTCTGTATGTGCACGCTTCTTGTTACTCTCATATTTAAAGACTAAGACTGTAGCTGTGCGCAGGAAGATTTTTAATACTGTCAGCGTTACAGTGTCTGATCGGTGTCTTTCTGCCTCGGTTTCTAGACTGAGTCTCTGGAGTTGAAGATTCAATTCAGGGGTCTAAATGAGGTTTACTCTTTGACCCTTGGCCAAGTCACTCAATTTTCTTTTGCCTCTGTTTGCCATCTTTTAAGGGAATGGATTAATATTTCCAATCCCACATGCTATGTCTGATTTGTCTAGACAATACATTTTTGTGTCTAGGACTGTGTTTCATTATGTGTTTTTCAACAATGCCGAAGACAATGGGCTTGAATCTTGGTTGGGTGTCTGTAATATAATCCAGAATGAAATTAATAAAAAAGCAAGCAGTCTGCTGACTGTTTGCATCCCCTTACCTCATGACATGGTGAGGCGTGTGTGGGTGGATAAAAGTATTCTTATCTTGTACTTTCTGGTCCAACTCAGCATGTTCAGCTAAATGCATCCCTGGTATGAATCCACTGAAATCACTGGATGTACACAAGGGATTAATCTGACTCAGTGTGTTACACTTGAGATGGGCAGTTCCCTTCAGGTCTGATGACATAACTTCTTCTAGGAAAACTGAATTCAAGAGTCTTAAGTCTTTATATATCCTTTGATAATGTGCCCCTAAAGACAAACACACTTTTTAAAAAAAAAATTGGTCTTTGTTACAAATAGTAAAAGAAACATAACTTCATTGTAGTTAGTGTGATTCACCTTCTGCTGTATGGCTTTTTTGACATTAGCAGTGTTTGATGCATTTGTATTTTTTTAAATAAATAGATTAAATAGATTACAGCAAAAAATTACAGGTACATTCTTTCAGTCCAAAGTAAATTTCTGTATGTCTATAAATACCTCCGTGTGTATTTATGAAAATGTAAAACATGCCAGTTTCTTTGCAGTACTTACATACCAAATGCGTACTTTCACATCTCTGGCAAGATGTACAAAAGTTACATTTTTTTAAGGTACCTTAATCCAACACGGCATTTTATTTGTGTGGGTTGATCCTTAGAGTCTGAGCGTCACAGAAGTGGTTTTCCCAACAGTCTGTCATTAAGTCTGAGGTTTATCTGTATTATACTGTTGTATTAGTCTCATACCTCTTCTAGAGCACAGAAAACATCTACACTTTATCTTTCTCAGGAGAATTCTGTGCTTGCTGTGCCTGTAACTGGAGGTCACTCTGAAGTCTGGGTGGGGTGGTCAGTAGGTTGATAGCACGGTTTAGAGCACGTTGCTGCTTTGAAACCTTGTGCTGCTATGTGGTCTTTGAAAATGATCCTATTGTGCATCTTTCAAAGTGGCACACGGTTTAAATATAGCATGGAATCGTCAGGGAGTGGCTGTAATCAGAGGAGATTAATTATAGATGTGGGTGTGAATTGTATTTTTTATACAATAAAATCTGTCCCTTTAAGTAAGCAACGTATTCACTTAGAAAATTCTGGGATTTAAAAAGCCAGCCAAAACCCACCTAAGTGTTACAGCATGAACGCCAAATACTGGAGCAAGGTTTGAGTTAATTATTACTTTTTCCGCTTTACAGAAATAATTTTCACTTTTTGATTTGCGAATTGAAAGACTTTCTTGCCTGCTCACGGATCATTGCTAAGGACTGTGAGTGAGACCACACCACGCACACATGGTGGTACATGTTCAGAAGAGTCAAGAGTCCTTCTACATGCTGTATCCTGACAAATACAATGACCTAAAAGCCCATGGTAACATGTCTGCCTTGAAATACATCCTCTCATTGAGGTCCTGGAAAATACCTGCAAGGAAACTGTGTTATGGTTGTACAAGAAATTGTTTTCTGGTATTTTCTTCCCGGAGATTGTGGAGAACTCATAAAATACTGAAATGGTGCTGGCCTGTAAGTGAGCATGGAGACAGTATTTGTGCTTCGCCAGCGCTTTCCTTCATGTGGTGCAACCTTTGCCAGAGCTGGAGCTCCTGCTTACTGCATGAGGAAACCAGTCGTGGCTCTTTTTCCTGCCTCGGGACAGTTGCCCTTTGAGGCATAGGGACCATTTTTGGGCTTGGACCTGTAGTGCAGGTTTCCCTGAGCAGTGATGAAGTCTGGCCTAATACCTCACAAGTTCAAAAGAGGATCTCTCCATTTCACCTCCGTGGAAACTGGGCAAACCCCATTACCCCTTAAAGCCCCGTGCGTTTCCTTGTCTGGTAAATAACTGTAGAAGTACTGGTGTGATGCCTACGTCTGTCAGTCAGAGATCTGATGGATACCAGTCCCTTAAGGGCTGTGATGTAGCTGCTGTTTCCTGAGAGCCTCCCTCTTACATACAAGAGTGCGTTGCTCTTTCATGGGCTGTGCTTTGGCAGGGAGCTTTACGGTAGTGGAAGGGAGACCTGTTTTACATTTTTAACTAAAAGCTGTGCCACCAGTCCGGTGAGACTTGTGACTTGGCAGATGTGAGGCCAACAGAGCTGCTGAATACAAGTTCATAGATTTTTTTAAAGCAAAATTGAGTTGATTGTGAAAGAGTCTCTTAGGACCAAACACGTTCACAGAGTCAGCGGTGTTCAGAAAAAAATGGAGGAATAGTGTCAAACAAATACTTTAAACACAGATTTTAAAGAAAACTTGTGAAATCCTTAGACCAAACGTAGTACTTCAATATAATTATTTTGCAACAAAAAAACCCTGGCTTCAAAGGGTTTGGAAAGGTGTCATATAGTCAGATGTCAGTGTCATCATTAACTTCAATGTATCCACCATACAGGTCATGAGCTGTTCACTGTCCTTTGGGCTGGTGACTTTCTCCATTGGGATCTTCTACCAAACTTACACACTTGTAGTAAAAAGAAATCTTTTCTACTAAAACTTTATTTTTTGAAACTGAGGAGCTATTTACTGACATCCTGTTTTTCTAATGGTGAATTCAATAATTATGGTGTTTAAAATAAGAAAAGGGAGACTTCGGAAAGAAAAAAAAGGAAAATCCAAATAATTTTTTGAACATTAACTGTTGAAGGTTGCGATCTGGAGTTTAATCCTCTTTCAGCCGGACTGCCTTGGCCCTGTGGTTTAAAACTAATCTTCCTGAGAGATCTCCTGTAGTAACTGAGTGACAAAAGGTGCAGCTCTTCTTGCACCGCTTCGAACTCACCCCCTGCTCTCTGATTCTTTTAGAAACGCTGAACCTGGGCAGCATCTCATACATTTTACACATTTCAAGACTTAATGACTAGGCATCACATTTTTTTTACTCCTGTTGCTTGAGAAGTATTCCCTTAGGACAAATTCCCCTCTTCTTTTCCCATTTCCCCCAAAGCTTCTAAGTACACCAAGCAGGTTCAGGCGTGGGCATGGCAGTATAAATGCCAGCAGTGTATGTGGATCTAACAGTCTGGTTTCAAAGGTCATGAGTTAATCTATGTGGAATTAGCCATAATGGAGCAAGAGAATAATTCCGTGTTTCCTATTGCTCTGTGATAAGCTCACCTGTATTTCAGGCTCTTGCAATACCAACGCCCAGTTCTGTTCCATATAAAACCTGGATGCTGGGAGTATGTGTGCTGCGTCTTAATTTTTTGTCTGGAACATTTTTGCAACCCAGTCAGATCTGTGACTGTGTTAGAGTGGTGCATTGCTCCTTTTTGTAAAAAGCCTCAAGACTGTGAAGTGCATAGTTTGGGAGGACATGGACAGCTTGGTCCAGATGTCAGCATGTGGAGTTCTCTTGAGCAGAACCTAAGCCCTGGTTTCCAATTTGAATTCAAAATCTGTTTTCAATTTGAAGTTCGCAGAACAAAAGGACAAACGTGTTTGATGTTGTAACAGCCACGCTCCATTGTTTCAGGTCTCTCTCTTGCCTTCAGAATGTCATAGAGCTTTCTTGATTCTTCATAGCTTTAAATAAATCTGGGCAACAGACTACAGAAAATGACTTTATCCTACTGCACCATATTTCTTTTGGGACCCGACTACACCTTATTCTAGCTCTGTAGGACTTAGCTCTGGTACAGTCCTCAGCAGGTGCACTTGGTTTGAGTTCCTCACCACCAAGTCACTCTCAGTGCAAGAGCTGGGATGTCAGGGCGTTTTTCATTGAAGTGATCCATTGATCATGTTTCGGGATTAGACCGTTACAGTGTTAATGATGCCTGCAGAGTTAATTGTGTCCATGAGTTTAAATTCATTTTGGAGCAGTTAGGATGAATGGAGCAGATCCTTTTGCTTTTGAATCAAGAGCAAAGCTTCCATTCACTTCAGGATGGTTAAGACAGGTTAATGCTGTTTGTTGACTCATTTTCCAGACTAAGTAGCATTGTACCACCCGTATTAAATGGAAGATGATGTAGAAATGCCTTATGGGGTCACTTTTCAGGGAAAAATTTTCTTTTAGTATCTATCTGTGGTAGCGGGACTTTAATATAAACCTATACTCAAAAATGAGGATGACTTCCAGAAGATCACTGCGGTTATGGATTAACCCCCAACGTTTTTTTTTGTTGTCAAATATAGCAAGTATTCTCCCAGGCAGAGCAGAACCTGCAGGGCTGGCAGTCATGTCCATGCTTGCTTAATCCCTTTTGGAGTGTGGGAGATGGTGTCAGCAAAGAACAGACCGAAGCATAAACCTCTGGCAACTCTTAAGTAGATATGGAGAAGTTTTTTGTGACCTTTATCTTTCAGATACGTTTTTGTGCAGATAACTAAGACCATACAGTATTTCCCTTTTTGTAATGAGCGTATCTATTTCCTTCTCTCCCAGAAGTACAACAGAGTGAGAGGTAGTACTCAGAATAGGTAGACAATGTGGGAAGAGCCACACACCAACTACCTCTGGGCACCTGAGTTGCTTTGACCGCAAGTCTGGTTGCCCTGAATGCTATTGAAGGTTAATGAGGGCAAATAGTTGCTTCCAGATAGCATTTTGGGAATTAGCAGTATGTGATCAATAGCTACAGACTCCTTGAACCTCAGGGTTTTCTTACAAGGCCATATTGCCGGAGAGTTTGTCAGAATGCTGAGATTCTGGTCATACAGGGCTTCAGAACATCTGCAGTCAGTCCTCAGCAAGAGATGTGCCAAAGCTCAGAGCTCGACAGTAATAGAAAGGATTGTGTAATATTCTGCGCCCAGCCAAATCTACTTTGTAATGAATGCAGCAGGGATTTTATTTTCTTGAGGCTGTTGGACACAAGTATAATCCTATAGTTCTTTGTAGGCTAGAATTTGTAAAAAACTCTAAACATAATCATGTTTCTGTTGAAAATCTGGTTTAAATAAAAGAAAAATTTTCCATGTGAAAGGGTTGTTTTTTTCAGTAGGAGTATTCTAAGCAAAACTTAATGTTCTGAACAGAGAAAGGAAATCTTTCATTTCATTGTAGTGGGAATATCCTCGAGGAAAACAGTCTTCAGATTAATGATATTTCAAGCTTACCTAAATATGGCCTGTGCTACTGAGAAGTTCCGCACCGTGTCTTCTCAAGTCCTGCATTAGATTAGGCCGTCGGGAGAGGACCGTTGCCTTGATGACTACCTATTAGCTCAGCACCTTTGAACCCAGTTGATCCTGGTAGTGAAGCAGGGGGAATGGAACATTTGCTTCAGTCCATCTGGTTCTTCCAGCTTCAGCTAGTGCAAGTCTGGTGTTTATGGCCAAATAATTGAGGCGATACTGCCAAATAGTTAGGAAAAAAAGGAATATACCACAGTGAATATCAGTACTGTTTCTGTTTAATGCCTGCCCTTCATCTCATAAAATCCAGGAGCTGCGGTGAAATACAAAATTTTCTAATAGTTGAGGCTTTCTTTTAGGTGTGATGATTTGATTCCTCGGCTTTGTCTTTACCATGACGTCTTTCTGGATACAGTTTTTCCAGGTTACATGGTGTGCTATCGCACATCGTGATGCTCTGGAGGAGAATTTCTGAGTGATTGCCTGTTTAGATAATATGTATCTATGACACTGGTATTGAAAGGTGAAAAGCCAGGAACAATCTGCTCTCTCTACATGTGCACACAGCTCTCTGGGATAAAAGGCTGAGCAACTGTGTGTTATTATCAGAGCACCTCATCAGGTAAGTGGTGGGACTTGAGTTCAACACATCCAGGTTCTTCTGAAGCATATAGTGAAGTTAGTCTGTCGTTACAGGTATCTCAAAAGAAATCTTTTTTTCTTGAACTGTTATCTAAGAGACCAGAATGCCTTTCTGCAGTAGAATACTTTCCCTTAGATATTAAGGATTTGTAGAAGGCGATATTGTTTGATTAAACGTGTACCTTTTACATAGCAATTGAGTGGTGGCAACGGTGGAATAAGGAGCTTAAATCCCAGAGAAGTGTAAGTGCTTGGACTGCGTCTACAACCATTTTGAGATTCTTGTTGTGGCCATTAAACTGAAAACCTACCAGCATAATTATGGGTTAGTGTTTTAGCTCAGATTTCAGGTTTGTCTTTGTATCAGAACCTTCCATTTATAGATCCGCTGGTTAACTCAGTTGAGAAGCGGTGTCCTTTGCAGCTCACGCTTTCTATATTGTATTAAAAATTCAGCCAGCAATCGTCATATTTATCCTTTTTCTGCAAGCACTTTGCATTTCTAAGTCTACATAAGCAGGATGAAAATGCTCACAGCCCCGTTACCGTTTCGTACTAGAGGATGTTCAGTCCAGCCACATCCAGTAAGAGAGCTCCAATACGCTGGAATTCGGTGGATTGGCCAGGGCCAGTCTGGCCCCGTTCACGTGGTTTCTCTGGGTCTATCTATGGAATGTGGTATTCCTCAAGGCAAACCGTGTGGAAGAATTGGCCCCTGTTTGAAACATGCTCTTTAGAGCCTAGCAAGGCTGCTCTGGTTTCTCTTTGGATAAGCGTGGAGATCACAGAGGGTGATCTTTAAAGCGGGGAGCCATGACATTTAGCTGTCATCCTTAGAGCATTTTTCAGGGTGTGGCAATAGTTCATAGCATTGATCTAATTAGAAAAATACATGTTCGGCCCTGATGCTAATTTGTTATGATTTGGTATTTACCATATTTGGGAAAACTTGATGCATTGTTGTTTCACTCTTTATGTCTAAATTTTTCCTAAAGTGTTGAAATGATCTTTATTTCAAATACCCTGTCTTTTCTTTTTCCTTCTAATGAGAGGTTTGAGCTGATTTGAGGAGAATGTTTATTTTTTTCCCAGTATTTTCTTCAGCCTAGTATTTATTTATTCACCCAGTTTTTGTCAAAGTTCCTAATTAAATTTGTGTCTGGCTTTTAAATCCTTGGAAATTGGAATTTCTTATATCAACATTGTCATTGCTGTAGTTACAGGTCATGTGCTTTGCTGTTCTCAAACCAGAGACCGAATTGTAGTTGTCTGATCTCTCCTTAAACTGTTTTAAGAAAAAGGGGGTGTGTGTCTGTGTTTTCAAAATTGTTTGAAGAGTAACCCTGAAATAACCTCCACGGTATTTATAAGGATATAAATAGTTACCTCAATTTCTTTTTTTTTTTTTTTTTCCAAAGTGTGTAATAATAAATTCTCGTTGCAAAGAGAGAACAATGCACCTTTCTAAACAGTGGGATTGTGGATGAACATCACCAGTCCTCTGGTTGTAAAAACACTCCTGAAGAACAGAATTAAATTAAATATGATGCGTTTAGAATACACGTTTCTGTCCTGGATGGGAAGATGGGAGTACGAGGAGTCCATAGAACCATCCAGTCTTCTGCTCAGTGTAACACAAGAGGATTTACACGGAGGATAGTGCCTTTAGCAGTCCCGTTCCGTGAGACTCCTTCCTTCACTTGTACATCCTTGGTTCGTCGTAAATGCCCAAAACATGGCGAACCCAAGTTCCAGATAGTTTTCCAGCCAAGTGGAAAGGCTCTTCCTGTTCTTAGTTGGATATGCTGTGCAAACAGTGTTAGTGTCTAGAAGCCTTCGCTTGGATTTGTAGATAGTAAATAAAAATAGCTTTTCTTCTTCTGCTGTTTGCTGGCTTCATTGCTCATTTCTGTTGCTGTGTTTTAATGGATATGAGGCACGCACTCCTGCTTTGTGGGGTATTTCTGTAAAAATGAATGAGAAGCCATGACAAGGATGTTTGTGAAGCTTGAAAGCAGCAGAATCCATTCCCTTAGTGGCCTCTCAAAAATACCAGATCCTTCATTGTTTACTGCGTGCTTTTTGCTACAACTGTAAAGTAAGAAGCTCTACTTTGCCTAGACAGGAGAAGTGCAATGGGATCTATACTAGCAGCTAGAACATTCCGTGAAGTTTTGTCTCTCCCTTTGACTGAATACTTGGTAGTATTTGTTTGCGTTTGATTGTGTTTTATAGGTACAAGTTGTAGGTGCTGATATGTGTGACATTCTTTGGAATACCTCACTGTATCTGACTGTCAGCTCTGCTGCTGTCTTATTTTTAAGTCTCTTGAAGGCAGCGGTCTTCCTTCTTTGTTCAGCCTTGCAGTAGGCAGTGGGGTCATTGTCCACAGCTGGTGATGTAAGTAACAATATGTAGTACAATAATGAGACTTTTAGTTTAATTCTCCTTATTTAGGTCCCTAAATAGTTCACTTGGATGAAAGGAAGGGTTTACTTGAGCTCCAAAATTATTTTTTCTAGACAGGAATTTTGTATTTTACTTATGCAAAACTGCAAGAAGTAGTCAAATGCTTTAGTAAAATTCAGCTTGCTGTTCAAATTGTGACATCCTAATAAAAGGAATACATCTTGGCTAGAAATGAGTCACAAATAAGCTGTCTTGTAAGACATCAAAGAAAATCCATCTCTGAAAGGAGTTCCTCTTTGAGGCCAGTTATGATGTTGTGTCTCTTTGAAATGCATCTGAGATGTCTTCCACTCGATGATATGGTAGTATTCCCAAGACTACAGGCAGCTGAAATCTCCAGTAGTATTAAGCTTTTGTAATGCCTTTTAATTTATTGACTTTTCAAGCACAATTAAATACTGATCTTCCAAGGTGGCTCTTAGTGTTCAGACAGAAAACAGTCTGTGTAATACTGAATCTTCAGGAACATTAGTCTTACTCTGAGGGGAATGAGAGGTTGGGAATCCGGATCATTTAGGAGAAAAGCATTGTTTTCTGAGGTAGACATTTCTGCAAGCGCTCTTGTCTTTTGTTTAGATTCTGCTCCTGTAGTCTGCCCCTTGATGCTGTACTGTCACAGTGAAGTTCGGCATCAGCTTATCGGGAACGAGACCTGAAACAAGAACTTGTTATTGCACTCAGCTGCATTCCAGCTAGTGCTGCTTCAGCACGTCACTGAATTGTCACCGGCCTCTGCTGACATACAGACCTGATGACAGCGGTCCTTGAACACATGCTATGCAGGAGCTTCGGTAGCTGGATGTGATGTTTGCTTGTACACATTCACCTGATAAAGGTGTTTTGTGCCTGCAGGTATCAAAGCAGGGGCATTTAACCTAATTATCAGGACATACATCATCTCCTGGAAATTGTATTCAGCTTGATCATAAGTAAGAGTTTTTCTAAGGACATACTGTGTGCAAAACAGCCTGGAGAAGCAGGAATCTTTCTCTTGAACTACTTGCTAAAGAGCTGTGATGTTCATGCTATGCTGTCCTCTGGGCATATGCATGGTCTGTTATTTGACTGATTAATGCCATGAAGTGGCCAGAAGCAGGAGTTGTTTCAGCAGAGAAGAATCTGAAACGTAAGGTCCTTTTAAGGTATCCCAAGACATGCACTCCAAACACTAACCAATTTTTTTTCTAACGTTAGCATTGTGCTTGGAAATTTTTACCAGTAAATGAAGAGACCATTTTGCACAAACTTCTTTCCAGCCACAAGTTTAAAACCAAATGTGTACATTTTCCTGATTCTGTGCTATGTTGTCCCTTTTCTAGGTCCCTCTGTACAGTAGTGTGCAAGTGGACGTACACTTCAGACGGAGGCTGGGACGACAGTTTCTGGAAAATGATTGGTTTGGAAGATTTGGTGAAGGATAAGTATGAAAAAATAGGTATATCGGGGGTTGTTTAGTTTTATACATACACATAAAAAGACATACACATGTATCTAGAAAGACATATATGTATGTAAAAAGATCTCTTGCTGTATTATTGCAAATGTCAGGAATGTAGCAGGACTTGATGAACCTTCAGGTGGATTGATCACACGGCTGGAGACCCATAGGTAACAGCTTTACACTTTTTTACTTTGCACTGTCATCAAAACCTGTGTTTAAGTTTTGTATCTTCTACTCTTCTGAAAGGCCTCTCTGGCCTTTCAGTACCTCTCAGCCTCCGCAGTCCAGAAGTAAACGGGAGCCTCAGCAATTGATCACATGAAGGAAGCACCGATATGGGTATACTGGATGGCAGGCTACAAAAAACCCCACAATGTAGTAATTTATAGCTGTTACTGATAGCATGTTTTGCAGCCTGTACCAATCTTTCTTATAGCAATTTTCCCAAAAAGTGCTACTTCTGCATGTTATTATCTTCATACTGTTGGGTTTTTTTTTTTCACTTTCTTAGAGCCTAAGTTTAATTAGAATGGTGGCCCTGCTAATAGCAATTCCTACAGCAGATATTCATTAAAAGTCCATAATGTTAATATACCAGAAAATGGCCAGGATAACTTTATTAGACTTTCCCTGTTAAGTTAATGGACTTTTAATGGATGTCCTAAGCAGACATGTCATTAACAAGAATATTACCAGACATGAATTAAAATACGCTCATTCATCAAAGTTAATTATCTGAAATTTCCTTTGATTTTTTTTTATGTCTAGCACTTTGAACAAGTTTGTACAGCAGTTTAAATGCAGCAAGATGAAATGGAGATGGTGTAGGGAGGACCGTAGTGAAATGAAGTGTAATGAAATCTATAAACTTTACTGATCATCACAAAATACACTATAAGTCATTTTCAGGTTATCAGAAAATTGTACTTGAGAGCTTCCTTGAATAGATTTCAGCTTTTCCCCCTGCAACTGAAACTGCTTATGCAAAGGTATAAAACCTACCAGGAGCGTTAGGACTTTAGCTTCTGAGGTTTTAGCTTGAATACTGTTCTTACAACATCTATCACAAGCAGCTTTTAGCAAGTCTTCAACAAGTTAAAATAAGACCTGCAATAAATACATGTTTTTACCAGAAAATTGAACATCTCAGCAGCTGGTGGCCTCATGGAGGAGTATTTTTAAAATAAATTATTTATGAAGTGTAAGCTAAGGCTTTAATACAATATTTATGCAATGCACTTCAAGGACAGGGCAAAGCAATTTGCCATTTTAAGTAACTAAACATAACATGTTTTAAATGATAAAGTAGCCATTAATAAAAAGGGCCTTTTGTTGTGATGGAAGCCTCATAAAACTAATCTATATACAGCTCAACATTTAGCAAGACAAAAATCGTTAACTTCCAATATCAGGCTTACATTTTTTGTTAAAACTCAATATTTAAAAAATAAACCAGTAAATTAACTCCTGTTGATAAGTGTTTCTTGCAAGAAAAAAATGTTTCCCTGAGTTAATGGGGAAGGTGTCTCATTCCCTGGGCAATTGTGTTGAGCTTCAGAAATGAACCATAGAATATCTGGGTGCATCTCAGCTGGAACTGGAGAAACAGACTCTGACCTCCAGAATTACACCAGGCTGGAACTGGAAGCTTCTGAAGAGCTCACCTTGAGAAATCCTTTGATTTTCAGATTCTTGGGCTGATTACCTCAGGTGTATCCGAAGTACAAGACACTTTTTATTTTGCATAATAATGTTGAAACCTGGCCTTAGGTAGAATATATGCTTATTTCCATGAGCATTTTTCTAACCTCGCCTTTTTAGAAAAGGAAGGTGTTACATTCATTATATTCCAGCGTGTGATAAAATCGCAGGAAAGCAGGAGTGATCTTCATTCCTGTGTCTGGGAAGAGGGAGTAAGGAGCTCTCGGTGCAGATAGCAACTTCTCCTTATTCCTTTGAGTTTGTCTTCTAAACTGCCTGTTGGAGTCTCTTGGAACGGTTTAGCTTCAGAAGGAGACAGAGACACCAAAAAAGACACCAGCAAGAGACACAGGCGCCCAGAAGCTGCTCAACAATGCTGAGGTCTGTGTTCTGTGCTGTGGAAGTGCTTTGCTTTCTGTCAAAAAGACGCTGTTAGCACTGGTGGCAAGGCACCATCACACTGCATAGACCCCCTCCCAGGAGCCCACAAATGCGACGTGGGATCACACCTTGCACAAACACAACTCAAACTATACTTCCAATATTGCTTCAGGGTGCTGTCCCATCAACAGTCGTGGCTGCTGCAAACTTCAGCATGTTATACAAAAGGAAGACAGGTTCTTTAATAACTCCCGTGGACGACCAATCAGAGTGTGTACTTCCAGGAGGCACATCATAGTGTGCTACAGCCAACAGAAAAGAATTTGAAGCAGTAGACTTAGCTGGCTTGCAGATTAAGGGACTCAAAATTGCCAGATAACCTAGGTAGGAGGAGGTGGAAGGGAGATTGTACATGGTCAAAAACTCCTCCTAAAATGAAAACAAAACCAAAAACCTAACAAGTCTGAAGTAATTCCAGTGGAATTTCCTTTTCTGTTCTCAGGCTTGTCCAAGTCCATGTGTGTCTGCCTAAGGTTTGTTTAGCTCGAACACAAGGATGTATTTTAATGCCTGCACGTTCCCCTTGTAGAGAGACATAATAGTATTTTTCTTACATATCTCTCCTGAAAGATTAGCAGGCTCTGAATCATCATTTCTTTCTAAACAAAGCAAAATGTCACAAGATAAAATTAGCAGAATTTTCTTACTGTAGCAAAAGTAAATACACAGTTTACCCGTTTAAAATAGGAAGGAGAGCTATGTAGTTTTTTTAATCTCTAGTGACATCATTATTGTTTGCAATCAGAGGGAACTACAGATGGATAATTATGACTAGACTTTTTTTTTTGCAGTAGCTTTAACTTTAATGACACTGAAAATATTTAAGGAAATTACCTGAGACCAGCTTCTTTAATGTACGTATTTCCTTATTCTGATAAACACACTTTTAAATCTAACTTTTAAAATGTCTTGCCCTTTACAAATATATTTACTGTAATCACCCTGCTTCCAGGTAGTACACTTCTCTTAGTTTCAGTGTAACTTAACGTATGACCTCGTTGATAAGGGAGACCCTCACATCTGACCTTTAGAATCTTCCACAGACCTTTCCCACATCAAGGCGTGGGTTCACATATGAAAATTCCCAGGCCTTTGATGTTTTACGTTTCTCACAGCAGACTAACCTTTCAGGGAATCCACATAATAAGTTGTTTGTGGTCCCTTCTGTACATTATGAGTTTACTGATCACGTTCTTGAAGGTAAAGAGTCTTATCTGGAGATACTACAAAATTTATTGATGCCATTAATTTGCCCACCAAGAGAGCAGAAGATTGCTTGTATTCAAAACCACTCTGAAAGTGTTGTGTACTACAGGCATTAGCATTTATCTGCTGTGGTGAAAGCACATGATGAGTATCTCTTTGTGGTGTTATAAAACCTAGAAAGACATTAACAATTTCGTTAAAATTTCATGTACTATAGACCTCTTAGGGTACTGAAGCGTATATTCCATTTGGAGGAAAATGCCTGACAAATTTGCACCACAGCCCTCTACTTCAGGGGCTACTTAAGGGACTCAATAATGATTTTTTATTGAATGGTGATATTTTATACCAGATCTTTTTTGGTTGAAGATGGTGCATTTGTTTGAGACAGCGTTGCGGGTAATGTAGAATAGATTTTACTGATCTTGTAGATCGTGTGATAAAGGGTAAAATACTATCTTTTGTAAAGAGCAGTTTGTCACCTTCTTTCATCTGTGATGGAGCAGCACACTGATTTTAATGAAGTATTTATTTTAAAAAGCAAACTTCATCCTTGGAAGTATAGCCCTTCAGCACAGTAAGGATTTCCTAAACCCATTTCCCAGCTTTTCTTGACTTGGAATTTACAGCCACGTCCTCAAAAGTGAGTAAATACACAGCTCATACCTATTGAGTCTTTATGAATATCTGAGGCAAAACTGGTAAAAGATATCTCACAAGTTTTGTGGAAATTCAGTGCCTTGAACTTTGAATGCTTAAAATTAATATTTTCATTCATATTAATGAAAATAGCTCTTGCATGGACCAGTTGTGGTAGCAGATAGGGGTTTGTAGACAACCACAGTTAACAATCCTGCTCACAAAATAATAAACTTCCTTAAAATTACTTTGATTTTTTTTCCCTTGAACTTTCATATGACTGAATAATACAGAGGTCAGAGTTTTATAAGTGTCTTCAAGCATCACTTCTGTCTCTATGTTTCATATCTCTAAAAGAGATACGTTTCAGAGCACTGGACCAGGCTGCCCAGAGAGGTTGTGGAGGCTCCTTACTTCATGGACAATGTGTCCCATTTCCACAGATTGCCTCAATCCACCTCCAGCAGGATTTCTTCTTAAGTTTTGTTTTGTTTTGTTTTAATTTTAGTACTTTGTGTTTAATTCTGAAGGATTTGACCTGACCTCTAAAGTGCCTTTATGATTAGTGGTTTCTGCTCCCATACATGAGCACAATAGTGTCACCCTTTTAGTTCCAGCACTCTGGCTGTGCTTTTGTGTACAGCCCTAGCATGCTGCAAACTCTTGTCCATGGCTCTTCCCTTAATTCCAGGTCTTTGCAGGCTGGAAGCTTGATGTCTTCATGTACCTGGGTGCTTGTGTATGCCATTTTTTAGTGCTCTGACAAGAAGGATCTGTAGAATTTAAAATCTGAATGTTCTTTTCTAATGCCCTTTCATTTGTAGTACTTATTCATAAATTGATAGTGAAGAAGACCATGTATGATTTGGGACTTGGACAAGATAGCTGTGACTCTCTTGATTGGTACCTGCTGTCATTCCTACTGTGCACCAACTTTACAATGCGTTGGGTTTTCAAATGTAGGTGCAGCTCTGTGTTCCTTTAGGTGTTCAAACAAGTGACAAAACAGCAGGCTGTTCGCCTGGAGAAGAGTCAGAGGGGATCTTATCAGTGCTTATCAGTATCTGAAGAGCAGGAGTCAAGAGGATGAGGCCAGTTTCTTTTCAGTGGTGCCCACAGACAGGACAAGGGGCAGCGGACATGAACGGGAACACAGGAGGTTCCACCTCAACATCAGGAAATTTTTTTTTGCTGTGAGAGTGCCAAAGCCTGGCCCAGACTGCCCAGAGAGGTTGTGGAGTCTCCTTCTCTGGAGAGATTCCAAACCCACCTGGACATGACCCTGGGCACCCTGCTCTGGGTGACCCTGCTTTAGCAGGGGGGTTGGACGAGGTGATTTCCAGGGATCCCTTCCAACCCCACCATGCTGGGATTCTGTGATATGAAGGATTTCCTTGAAGGCTGAGAGAGGGACTATGATTTTTTTTTTCAGGTTAGCTTGTAGCTGCCAGTTCTTCATACAGCTTGATTGTAGCAACAAGCTTTACACACCATACTTTACAAATGGTAGAGAATAATAAGTCAAAGGATTCCCTTAAGCATAGGCCCCTGTATCGATCTTTCTTGGTCTTTTGCTGTCCCAGATAAGTTACAGCACATTACAATTTCAAACAAAATTAAAGAATGAATCAGAGGATATTTACACTTACATGCTGTCAGAATCTGTGGAATTTACAAGTGAAGAATGCTCCAAATATGCTAACAGTTTTCTGGCTTCCTGTCGTTTCAGTCCATCCAAGAGCTGCAGCAACCGTAAAGGAGCTGAGACTGGCACAGTGCAGAGAAGTCTTAGGGTGTCTCCTTCCTCAAAGCCTGAGGCGTTATTTCATAGTATATGATTCAGCAGTAAGAAGTTAGAACTTTTCTGAGAAAAACTACACATTCCTGTGATTTCTATTTCATTTTATGTTTTTTCCATCTTGAGATGCCTGAGTCACATGAATGGTTGAGTTTAGAAAGGACCTCTGGAAATTATCTAGTCCAGCTCCCTGTGCTCAAAGCAAGGTCACCTACAGCAGCAGGTTGCTCAGGGCTGTGTCCAGCTGAGTTCTGAGTGTTTACAATGATGGAGACCCCAAAATCTGCCTAGGCAACCTATTGCAGTGTCTTACCCACGCTTCCCCGGTAAAAAACATTTTTTCTTTGGTTTAAATGTGATTTCCTGTATTTCATTTATGCACATTGCCACTTGTATTGTCACTGGGTGCCACTGAGAAGCGTCTTGCTCCCTAGTCATCTTGATTCCCTCCCGTCAGATATATATACACGTTGATAAGGTCCTCCCCCCAGTCTTCTCTTTGCTGGGCTTAAAATCTCAGGTCTCTCTGTGTCTCATTGTATGACATGCCTCTGTCATCTTTGGGATCCTTCTCTGGACTTGCATGTTTCTCCTGTACTGGGGAGTCTGGCAGAAAATGCAGCACTCCAGATGTGGCCTCCGGAGCAAGAAGCAAGGATCCCTAGCTCCTTAGGCCTGGTGGTGGCACTTTTCCTAATGCAGCCCAGGAGGCCTTTGGCAAGGGCATCTCACTGGCTCATGTTCAACGTTGTGTCCACTGCACCTTATGGTTGTTTTCTGTCAGGCTGCTTTCCAGAGACAGTTGGCCCTCAGCTTCTCCTGGTGCATGGGGTCCCTCCACCTCATTCATGCACAGAACTTTGCTGTTCCTTTTCTTGAATTTCATGATTGTCCTATCAGCCAATTTCTCCAGCCTCAAATACTCTTCCGCTTTCCAATAACTGTTCTTTAATAGACTGGGCTAAACTCAGGTAGCTCAAGTTTCTTCACAGTGTTTCCAGGGTGACGTTTTCCATTCCTCTTCCACTGTAAGGAAAGGAACCGTCATTCACCATGCTTATCATCAAGTTGAGTCCTGCTGGCAGATGGTACCTTTCCACTTCTCCTTCCTCTCTGCTGTAAGCAGTGAGGAGTACTAGGTGGTGTTCTCTCATCCTCAAGCTCTGCCATAGCTTAGACAACTACTAATAACAGCTTAGCGCTTTCAAAAAATAATAAGATGAAAAATTCCTACTGTCCCACTTGTAGAGTTCTGGTCTCAGGCTCTATCTGCCTGGGGAATGGTATTTTCTTCTACTCTGGCAACATTGTGGACTTTGCAAACATTGTGTCTCTTCCTAGAATGAAAACTAGGAGCTTTTTCTTTGAATTTCTGTTTTTAGAAGTCATAGTCTTTGAGCAGACTTTGAGCCTGTTGTGATTGCTTAATATTGAATTTTCTCAAATATTATCCTCTTATTTTTCATAGTGTTCTAAAAAAAGAAAAGAAAAAAAAGAAAATATTTCTCAGAATAGTTCTTCTTTTTACCTGATTCTTCCTCTCACTGCTCATGATTTGTTTTTCATCATCATTTTTATGCTTAAGCCTCACGTTGATATAGCTTTTAAAACAGCGATGTCCTCTTTATGAGTCAGGATTCACAAACCCAGAAGGACTGTTTCAAACAGTTTGCCGACTTCTTCCAAGTCAGAGGCTATTGGACTCCCTAAAATTAGTGTCTGAGTAGTTTAAAGTGTATCTTAGAAGTGGTCTTGACTTTATAATTTCCTGTGATGGAGAACCCACTTCAGACTTCAAGGTTGTCCACTGTTAGCTGCTGTCATTTCTCAAAAATTAATGAATTAATTAAAGAATACACTTTCATCTGAGCTTTAACTTCCTAACTCCTGCCTGGCAGGCTGTGGTGACATGCCTGACCTGCACAGACTTAAATTTTCAGTGTTAAAGGAAAACACTGAGCTGCTTGAGGTTTTTCACCAAAACTCTCACATGAACTGTCGTACTTCTCAATCCTTTGTAACTGGTTTCCTGACTAATTTCTGAACCCTTTATAATGCATCAGTAACTTCTCAGTACGGGTATTACAAGTGGATACTGTGTGAACGTGGTGGGGAATAAGATTGTGCAGGTACCAGAAGCTTCACTGAAACATTCAAAAGCGTCCTTGCAGTAACTGATCGGGTTATTTTTGGTCTGGCACTTCTTTTGGTTTTGAAAACAGGGTGATTATTTCTTCAAAGAGGAGTTGCTGTCGTGTGAATTATTAAAAAAAGCATCCACTAATAAAAACCTTCTGTTAAGTAATAATCCATAATTAATAGAAGCTAAATTGCCTCTACAATCTTAGTGACGTTCTGTACCAAACCAAAGTCCAATTACTTGCAACTCTGCAAGTGTAGCAAGAGTCCCATCATCCACATTGATGATCTTTGTATTTAGAGAGACCGTTAGGATTATTGCACTGAACAGTGCCAGAAATCTTAATTACCAGCCTACTGAAATGATTGTTTGCAAGCAAAAAAGTGACATCAGGCAGCTGAGCTGGGATGCAAATAAATTGCATCTAGTAACGTGGTAAGGCATCCAAATACAGGTGTTGCACACCCACGTGCATGTCAGCATAGCCAGTAGCGAGCCCCGCGTTACCAGAGATGTTCCTTCTGCACTGTTTCACTGAAATCTAGTAATGAGAGCTCAGTCACGTCCATCAGTGTACATGCCTAATGATCCAATGATGTGGAAGGCTTTCTTTTTTTCTTTTTCTTTGACCTTTCCCCAGGAACGCTTATCATTTATACATGAAGTAGCTCTCTTTCACTTGGACAAGAAGGCAGTAGTCTTTGTTGCAGTAGGCACCTATGGTCTGCAGAGCAATTTACTTTTCAGCTTAATGAATCGGGATCTGCCTGCACTTAGATTGCTTGCTTTTGCCAGTATTTAGCAACCTAATATGTCTGCCTTAAGTAATTACATGTTAGGTAGTTGAGATGTAGTTCAGCCAAAGGCGTAAGCTCTATGGGAGAGTGGGATGGAAAGGACCCAAACGAGATTTGCCTCGAGCTACTGTGGCAGCTCGCGTAGACACAGATGAATTTTGAACTGAAGAAAGCCAAAGTGATTTTGTTTAACCAACTGTTTTTCTCACTTTTAAGTAAGCTGACCTATAATATCACAATTTGTTTTGGTTTTCCTGAATGAAAATTTTGAAGTTTTTAACTGCCAACCAGGAAATTTTATGGAGGGCATTTCCAGGTTAAAAAAGCCTCGAATCTGGCTGTTTCTAACACCCTTTAACCACCAGGCATTCAGTCCTAAGAAAAAATTAATATTATAATTTCATAGTCCACATCATTATCATGCTTCCTTCTCATCTTAGCACTGTTTTTTCTAATCAGCTTGGTTAAAAACTGTCAAACTATCAGCCACAAATACCTCAGTTAAATGTGAGTATTGTACATAATTGAGGGGAATATTTCATAAAATGATGTATGTGAGATAGGGTTAAGATGACGTATCGGGAGACTTATAATATTATTTATTCAGGTTCCTTGCATATCCCAGATTTTTGCCATTGTTATATTATAAAACATTATTAGAAAACACCAAAATTGGAGGTTGTCTTTGAGCTTTGTAATGAACAAAGCATCGAGGGGGAAAATCCCTGACACTGCTTAATGTGAAATCCATTTGGATGGATGATGCTTCTTTTTACTAAGGTCCTGTTTCCTTTGATGCTTATTTAGCACTCTTTAACTAGATCTCTTCTTCAACACGTTACATATTGCTTCCTTAACAGGATATCTGTTTTGTGCATTGTCTTTTAAATTAAAAAGCATTTAGATTGTCCAGTTTGGGGGAGGCTCTAAAATGAGGACAACCCTTTGGTTGGGTGTCTTTCTGAAGTTGCAGAGATTTCAGCATGGGATTGATATATCCAAATTCAAGTTTGCTTGCATGACGTTAGGGCCATCTCCTTTTCATTTTCTTCCCTTTTCACTTTGATACACTTGCACAGCCAGCTGTAAGTGCATACAAAACTCAGCCATGTTCTGCCTGATAGATGAAAAGCTGTTCTCGGCGAGTTTATCATCGTTGAGTCAGCTTGGACCCCGCTGCGCTCTGCTTTTGTTGGTTTTCAAAAGGTCTAAGTCCTCAAGTAGCTAGTTCTGTTAAATATTAGTAAGCCAGTACAGTGAATCTTGATTACTGAAGTTGACTGAAGATGCATTGTCTGCCCTGTGTGTTGCGTCTGGTAAATAGCTGGTTGCTGTGGTAACCGCCTAAAAAGGTAGAGGGTCATTGGTACCACAGAAATTCTTTGAAGAAAACCCGATCATAGCAAATTCTAACGTTAGTCTTCGAAGAAGGATAAAAGAGGAGGAAGAGATTCAGACAGCTTTTTCCTTTTGTAAACTCGCCGCTTTATAGGAGGAAAAAATAGCTAGAAATAGTCTGTCTCGGCCGAAATGAAAAGGCTGTGGATTAAGGCATTGCCGTCGAGAAACAGCTGCATGAATGTGAAACAGAAAGTTCTCCAGCTTCAGCCATTATGGGTTTGTTTGGTTAGGTCTAATTTTGGAAGTCATTATAGCGAAGGTAAATGACTTGCACAGGAGACTACTGTAAACAAAAGACTCGATACATTTACTTTGGCAGGAGCCTTGAGGAGACTCGGTCCTTTCACTGCCTCTTTCATGCAGCCTCCTGTAACGCTCTCCCTGCCCGCCTCTGCGTGCATGCAGCTCTCATTTCCCTTCCTCCCTCCCCGACAGCTTCTTGCCCCTGACAGGTAGGATTTAAGGGGGGCAGCACCTGCTGTTGCATTGCTGGTGTGTAGCTGTAGAACAGCTTTATTTTTATAGCAGCTGTCCCTTGACTTCTACAGCCTCTGTGTTTTGCTCCAGTGAGAATCTGTTCACTCTCCCCCGATCTAGCCCTGGAGTACAAACTGTTTGAAATGCCTTACTTTTTGATCGTGGCTCCTCTTGGGTTACTTTTTTTCCATTGTTTTCTTTATTTATTTTATCATTTAATAGCTTTGTACCTACAGATTGTAAGTATACTGATGCTTAGCTGAGTTTTCTAGTTTTTCAGTGAAGGGTAAACCATGAGAATGATAATTCCCTTTCCAGATCTCTACCCATCGTGGTTCAGTCAAGGCTCTGCCCGTTCCTCACCTACTTACTCACACTTGCATGGGTGGGGAAGCAGCTTCCATGATGACAGAAAGAGCGCCCATGCAGAGCCCGCTTCTTCCCTTTTACAGAGCTCCTCGTGGAGATGTCATATGGGTGTAACAGAGCTTTCATTGATTCTAAACACTAAAATGTTTGACCTGTGTGACTGATACAAGCAAGCAAACCATGGAAATAGGTTTTATTTCAGATTAATTTAATCTCATGCTTTATATAGCAGATATTTGTAGGATTTCAGGTCAGGTGTCTGATTCTGAAGAAAAAGATGTGGTTTTAGCTGCATGAACTCTTCTGAACTTCCTTCCACCTGCAGGGTCTTTGAATGTCAGGAGAAGCAGACAACAACTTCGTTTTACTGGTATTATTCTCCAGTGTCTTTAAAAAACCCCCATAAAGATAATACAAAAGTTTGCTTAATGAGAAACATCCTCCTCCACAACTTATTGGGGAAAAAAATTACAAGATACACCTCTTGAAAAAGCTAGTACAATGTTTTGACTTTACACTAAGAATTAATAAAATAGTAGACTTTTTTTTCCTATGAGTAAATAGCTTCAATTCATCCCTTCCTTCTGTATAAGCTAAATAGTGAGGTTTGGTTGCTGCCCCCAGTATTGCAATAGAGAAGTCAGGTGAACAAGTTTTGGGTATGCAGACTTGTGTTGAATTTCCAGTGTGAGGTTCAGCCTGTCCTTCAGAGGATGGTGTGGCTGTCAATAGGATAGACACTCCTGGAGAAACCAACACCGAGAAGCTGTGTGTGCTGTGTAATCACAAAGTGCTCCCTACGCTGGGAAATGGGGACCTTCTTAGAGCGAAGAAGCAAAGACAAAGATCTAAGTGATACATAAAATTGATTTTCCACCCATGTATTTAGTATCATAACCTTCGTTTCACCTAAAAGGCAGTATAACTGTATTTCTAGATTATGCTCATGGGCATTAGTGCATTCCTGACATTTTGTGATACGCCGTTCCTCCAGAGAGGAGGCTGTCGGGGGAGTGTGCATGTGTATCCTTAAATTTGGAAAGTTTAATGACTTTCCATTTGTTGTTCTAAGCTCTGAGCAATCTCTATCACCATGATTTAATTCTGGAAACAATCTCTTTTCAGAACGTCAAAATTTAATCTGTGTTATGGTAGCAGAGACCAGTGCAGATGGGACCTGCCACCAGACTCCCTGGTGATGGGGCTGAGAGAGAAGGGTTGTGTTGCTTGTGTTCAGGGTGACCATAACGTTCTTCATACTTCACAAGGCCAGGGAAAACTCCAAAAGGGATTATTTACATCTGTGAGGAATTACAGCTGCAATAGGAGGAATTTGCTGCTTAAGCAGTTTCCTTTTCAGTGTTCCTGTTACTATAGCCACCTTGTTCCTAGTAGAAACTGCTGGAAAGGATGGAAATGAAAAAAAAATTGGCCTTTGCCCTGTGTAGCAGGTGCAGTTTCCAGTGGTGAGGATGGGCTGAGCTGGATGTCGTTGACATGCCCATGGAATGGCTGCAGGCAGCCTCCTCAGCCACTGCCTCAAGGACTTGGGGTTTCTGCATAAGTAGTTCAGACCTCTTGGAAAGATGCCAAGCAGAATTTAATTGCTTGTGGTGAAATCTTTCTCTGTGGCTAGATAGGACATTGAATACTTTTGAACTTTTAAATTGCTGCGGGACAGCCTGATCTAGCATGGTTGTATTTAATGTACAGGCAGATAATGAAAGATACTTCTTGATCAGATGGAGTTCTTTGATGCACTGTTTTGTTTTATATACACCATGCTAAATGGAGGGAGAGGAAGGGAGTTCTTGTAATAACATACACAGTTGTTTTTCTGTTTAGTAAATTGACAGGTGTTTGGTTTTTCTTGTGTCTGCCCAGGAAACCACGTCTTGTCTCCTGGAGAGTCTGTTGGAAAAGGTCTAACGCCAGAAGCTGCAAAAGATCTCGGTCTTCCCGAAGGGATTGCAGTGGCAGCATCTCTCATTGATGCACACGCTGGAGGACTAGGTACTCACTCGTGTATTTACTATTCTTGGAAACAGGAATGTATTGAATTAAGTTTAGAAAGGCATTTTTCTCACAGTCTCTTCTGCATCCAGCAGTTTGCTCTGATGCTATTGTTATGAAATAAAAGAAAAAACCGCTCACAATGCTAATATTGAATATCTGTTTATAGAAAAGGACCATGACTGTTTGTTTCTTTTCAGCTGGATTTCCAAATTGTATGTTAACTTCTGCTAGATCCACTTTGAATTCCTGACCTGAAACACCATTGTGGTGGCACACCAATGTGCTCAGAGCTTGCATCTTCTCTTGCTAAAAATTTGGAGGCAGACAAGAAAAATAAAAAAATTAACGTTCTAAGGGAGAAGTCTCGTGTCTGAGGCTTGTTCATAGTTAGCCTTCCTTCTTAGTTTTAGAAGCAATTCATGCCATGCTTAAATAATGCAATAGAGACTTTTTCACACACATTTATGCTAGCACAATGTGGGATATATACCAAACCTGCAGCTTTTGGTCTAGGGGCTCACAAAGTGTAAATTCTGTGTATCTAAGAGGGCAGACAAGAGTAGCGGGGGAACTGGCCACCGCACAGCATTACCCTTCTGCGACTTCGAACTTTTGATTCATAAGTGGGTATTCATAACTGGCCTGATACTTAGATTTTTGTCCTTTTCCAGTGTCATATTCTGATATGTCCAGTTTCAACTGTGTTAAAATATATTTGGTGAGGTTCAACGGCTTCATTTTCTTACTCTGGTGCTTGGCCTTAGCTAAATACAGTCAATAACAAAGTGATTCAATGTAACTTTTTCAGCAGGAAATTGAGGGTTTTTTAGTTTGTTAGTTCAGAAAAAAGTCTTACCTCAGAAAGTTTCTATGTTATAGAAACAGTGCTGTTCGGTGGAAACCTATTGCTCATCAGAGCGTTTTTCTCTAGATCTAAATTGAATAGCTGCTAAAGTAGCAGGTTTTTTTCAAGTATTTCTTAGTGTTTTATATCGCATTTGTTCTTCTAGCATTTGTGGCCTGGAATTTTAAAAATGTTTACATTGATTTACTTTGCTTCTGATAACTGTTTCTAATGAGGTTTAGTAATCACATAGATTGCTCTTCTTATTACCTCAGAAGCATTAGGTATAGATCCAGTGGCAAAAAGGAAGGCTGAGTTTCAGTGTCATAGTTGCAGATGTGCTGTGCCCCTACTATTGTGACTGACTTAAAACCCTGTTTGTGTCGATTAGTATCCTAATTACATAAAAATGTGTTTAAATCTATGTGCCCTGGCAGTTCTGTGTTCTTGAAAAGGATGTAATAATGAGCTGACCTGATACAATGAACTTGCTGAAAAACTGGATTGTCACAGAACACGGTGAAAATGACAGTGGAGGGTCCTCGTTTAATTGGCATCATTATATGAGTAATGGATTCAGAGCACAAAAGGTTTGCCCAGTAAATTTCGTGTGCCGAAATCAATGAATTGAATTTAAAGAAGAATAGAGAGCTGTTAATTTGCTTTAGTCTCCTGTAAAAAATCTCTAACGTTAAAAATATATAGCTACTGGCATCCAACAGAGTAAGAATTCAGTGGATAGAGACAGTCTGCATATGCTAGGCGTGTTTATCAGAATATGTTTTCCCAGATGGCACCACAAACACTACCAGAGCACCGACATCGTTGCCAGGAGAAAAGAGAAGTACAGGTCGTTGTTAGAGAGGAAGAGACACGTTACAGGGGAAGAGTCAGTGATGTGGCGGGAGAACCTACCTGCTACTCACACGATAGCTGAGTCTGGGGAAGAAAGGGAAGATTTAAGATGGAACTCATCCTTCTTGATAGCAAAAGCGACACCAGGAGCAAAAGGAGAGCTGGAGGGTGCAAATGTATGTAAAGAGAATGAATAGCATGGCTCCATCTCAAATACTGAATAGCTCTCCTTCATCTGCAGCTGTTGACAACAAGAACCTTCATCTTTTTCAAGTCTGGTTTAACCTACAGTGTGTGGAATACAGAACTGGAAATCCTGAAGGAAAGACGGAAAAGCAGGAGGAGAACACAGATAATAGAACTAAGAAGGGAAACTGTGTGGGAATTAAAAGATATTAAGGATGGTTATGCGCCAAAGCGTGTCAGGCTTTCATAATGGTAAAAGGGGTACAGAAGAAAAAAAAAGTAGAGAAGAGATATTTGAAATGGTGAATTAAGATGTGAAAATATTGGAAATAAGCCTTGTTGTTGATGTAAAACTTTGTTTACTCTGCTGAGATCCCTTTTGAAACATGAGGCTCTTCCATTTCGTTTTGTTTATGAAAATGCATTTGCAACATATGCTGACAATTCAGTTTAATAGATTTGTTTCCTCTGAAGTGTGAACAATATTTTTAACTCCTTTAAGAAATTCTATTACAGTGTTGCCTAGTACAGGAAATTGCCTTTCAGACAATCCAAAATTCTTAATAGGAACTCATGCATGTCTGTGTTTGAGCAGCGACAGATAAAGCGTAAGAGGTAGAAGCCCTACTTGTAGCTTTCTTTTGTTCCTTACAAATGAACGCTGTGTATGACAGCTACGCTACTACATCGTTACAAGCCGGCTAGGATAAAGGGACATAAGGGCAGATTTTTAACGAGTGTACAGTTTTAGACCCTAATTCTCTACTTAGGTAACTTCCAGTGATGATAACCGTGGCAACCATGATAAGACAAGCCCCAGTAGACTGATTTAACAACAGAATCTTGCCATGGTGACGTAAACAAGAAGGTGTTAATGAAACATAGCATATTAACCAGTAGTAACACTTGGCATCTTTTGCAGTGTCCAGCAAACACTTTCATGTTCCCTCTACAGGGAGGAGAGAGGTTTTTTTAGTGGGATTGGCAAACTGGTGACCAGACTGAATATTGCAGGTGCAATGTGCGGTCTGCTGACTGGTTTGCCAGTTGAAAAGTAATGCTGAAGAAAAAACAAGACAAACAGTTTGGTTTTTGCTGGATGCAGCACAACGTGATACAAGGGAGCAGCCTAGGAGAGGAGGAGGAGGAGAGGGCAGGACTTCCAGTTTACCCTCCCCTTAAGTGAATGAAGTAGGATGTGGTGCATGCCGAAGCTTGGCTGTAGGTCTGTCCTGTTCTGTAAGGAAGTTCCCGGCCCCTCTCTGGCACCTCCTGGGTATTTGTATCTGCCGCAGGCTGAGTGTTGGCTGAGTTTGTCCTCCATTCTGTCCTGTCCTGCACGCAGAAGCTCCTCAGAGCCAAGCACTGTTCCTCTATGGGAAGGAGTAATCTTCCTTTAGATGATTCTGCCTGACATGGACAGAACAGCAGCAGCAAAGACAACAAAACTGGCAGCCTTCCAGTCTCCTGCCAAGTTACCCCTTTCTCCAATTGATCCCCTGACAAAACACATCATACAGTGTATGCATGAGAAACTGTGAACAAATAAACAGAGCCGCAGTCTGCCGTAGTGCCTTCCACAACAAGGCAGGCTTGTGTTCTGCCTGTTAGCGTACGACCTAAGACAGCAAAGGTCAGGTTATAGTCCAAATAACTTCTAAAACTTCTGATGATAAACGTGAACGTAGAAGAAATCCTCTTGTGTCCTCCTGTATGTGGAATAAAAATACATTTTGATTTGATAAAATAACTTTATTAGCTAAGTAGACTTTTTTGATTTGTAGCAATGGTGTGAGATACTTGACAATTATTTCTGTGCAGAAAAGCTCTGGTTTGTGATGCTTGGCTTTTTTCTTCTTTAAAATTGAATTTTAATTTTATTTTAATAGGAGTAATTGGAGCAGATGTGAAAGGACATAACCTGCCGTGTGAGAACCAGCCAATTACATCCCGAGTTGCTATGATCTGTGGAACATCTTCATGCCACATGGGGGTAGGTTACATGTGTAGTCCTCATTCATACAGAGTATATGCACTAATGTTTTTGAAGGGAAAGACGACCTTTGTCCTTCTCACCCTTTTGCTTTTCCTTGAATTTTTTTCTGGTAACTCTATCTTTACCTTTGGATATTAATTATATATTACCATGCATTTGCTATTAAGCAAGAACTTTAATAGTAGTAGAAATCAATACTGAAAAATGACATGGAAAGTAAAAACCGCGATGCTAGAGTGGCTTAAAGAGCAGCCTGAAATCTGAGCCAAAGACTCTGAGCTGGAGTTATCTGTTACAAGGCTGTCACTAATGTGTTACAGAATACTGTCTTTGGAGGAGTGCATGTCTTCAGTCATAGCCTTTCTCCCCCACCTCTTAATCAATGTAAATCCTTCTACCTCTGCCAGTTGCCATGATGTTTAGAATTATGGTACATATCATGACTAAATGAAAGAAAAACCCCAATAAGCAATTTTTGCTTCGCTAATTTTTCTCAGTGAATTAATACAAAAGCTTTCTCTGAGATTGCAATTAAAATTTAGTGTCTGCTTTTGAAATTTATACCTTTCTAAGATGTATGAGTCTGAAAGCATTCCATTTAGATAAGTACCCTTTTCTGCCACATTTTTTATTTAAAACTCATTTCAGTCTTAAATTTAGACTGATTATAACTTGGATTTTTCCAAAAGGAGCAAACGGCAATGGGAGTGCTAGAGGTGTTAGAGAGGAGTACCATGCTTCATGGCAAGAGCTCCGGTAGAGAGAAGCTGATAATAAAACTTTAGGCTTAACAGTAAGTTCATTGTCTTCGTACTAACAGTATGAATACATGGTGATCTTGTCACATGGATTGTAGCTCAGCAAAGCATCTTAGCCCAGGATTCAATTTAAAGATTCTTAGAATGCCAGATTGGAAGGGACCTCAAGGATCATCTAGTCCAACCTTAAGTGTAGTTGAAGTGAGATGGGGCAGCACCTTGTCAGGATGAGTAATCCCAGTATTGTGAAGCAGAGCATTTGACAAAAGCTTAATTCCTGTAGACTAGTTGGAGTATATTTGGATTCCTTCCTAAACAAGAGTTCCAAACCTCAAACTCCACCACTCTTAGCTTACTCAGTCTCTGAAAAACTCTCATGGGTATCTCTTTGTTTGTCACAGGGCAGGTAGGGCACACTGCAAATAGCAACTCTGGGGGAAGAAGTCACCCTTCAAGCCTGCTACTACTTTTATTATTTTCATTTTTTTTTGATGGAGGTTCCAGCCCTTCCAGAAGAAGTTGTTCGTGTGAACTCTTCCTAACCTGTTTCATTTAGCTGTGTTAGTTTAAATCGTTAAAATGAGTTGAGTTAATAGAGGCATAATACTGGACCAAAATGAGCTGAAGAGCTCAAAGACAGTTTCCCCAAAAGGTCTAAGGGCACTGTTGAGCAGCTGGAAATGCGCCAGCTGGCTCTAGCTTAACTCCTTTCGTGTAACTAGCCCTGGAGGAGGCCATGTGTGTGATTATTTATTAATTTTTAATATATGTATAGACCCAGTTCACAACTATAGTTTGTCTTGCTTCCCAAACGAGAACATGGCATATCAGTGTAAATACTTGCATGGCACTTTCCGTGTGCATTCTCCACTACCATGAGAGATGTGGCTCCATTAAATATGCTAAAGTAACAGAAGTGCCACGATAAAGCCTGTGTTGATCTCAGTCAATGTTCCATTCTCTCATTAAAGCAACCCCAGAGTCATACACAGACTGCACACCGTAGACAAGGTAGAACATTTAATGCTCTGAATCAGTTGATTGCAAACTCAGGAATAGATGCTTCTGACATTTTTGGCTAGATTTAAGTTTTTTTATTTAAATGCAACTACTCAGCATTTTATAATCGTTTCCTTAACTGCCTTCCTTCACTCATCTGCTCAGAGGTATACCAATCTCTAGCCAGCAGACAATAACCGAATTCTAAACTTCTCTGGATTTAATCTGTGAAAGGACTTTGGTTTACCGTTCTTTTATCTATTACCTGCATAGGCTGCATGAAGTGAGTACAGAGCACACAGAGCAGTTGTATTTGTGTTTTAATGAGACCTATATGCAGCTGCATTTGGCTGAAATTAGCTGTTCCTTTTTTTAATTAGGGCTATAAAATGAAAGTATATTATACTTGTGTTTTGATAGAAATATATATTTTCTTTCTCCGTGCGCACCAAGGGACCCTCAGGGCTACAGAGATTAATCATCGAGTTTAATTTAATGCAGTGGGAGAGAGACCTGTGTGGTCAGGCGGGCATTAAAAAGTGCCTTTGATCTGCCTCAGGTGCACTGAGCCCCAGTGAGCCAGCAACAATAATACCTTTGTGAGATGATCAGAGACGAGAGAAGGAGAAAATGGCCTGTGTGGAAACTCAAGGCCGTCCTTTGTTGTGGTTCTGGCAAACTAAAGAGCCAACTGTCAGGAGAAATTCAGAAAACAGAAAGCAGGGTGAAAGTACGGTTGGATTTCTTTCAAGGGATCGTAACAGGAAACTGTTCAAAATCATCTGCTCTGCCTTTCGTTTCCCCCCTTCCTCCTTTTTTTGGTGAGGGCAGGGGTACTACTGTTGGTGTACGTGTGTTTGTACAGTATTTCCATCTGTACACTGGATACTCCATGAGTCACAGAAGCAGGTATTGCTTGAATACAGCTCTAAACTTTAAGAGAAACTCCTCCATGACCCAGTTTTCATTACCCCAAGGACTCTAGAGATCTTGAACAAAAGACTTTGCTAATAGTGCCTTTGATATTTTAGAAAGTACAAATATGGAACCTAATTTTACTCATGGCTATAACAGTTTAATTTGTGGTAGAACTACCATTTCTAAGTGAGGATACGCTCTTGGAATTAACCACTGACAGTTTGGGGTAATCAGACACACACAAAGCATTTTGCATTCCTGTTGAGATACTTGAATAGCCTGTGAAAGAAGCTCAGTGCGTGTTGTAATTAGGTTACTGATCCAAGTCCAGGTCTGAGCTGGTAGTTGCTGAAAGTCACTGCCACCTCAGGGCTCATCCATTATCCATGAGGAGAAAGAAAAGAAAAGATGGTTCTCTGAGTATTTTTGGACAGTTATTCATTTCACATGATTCTCTGCTGCCTCTTTTGCCCTAGCAAAAGTCATTGGCAGAATTTGCATTTGGAATGGCAAATAAGCTGTCCTTTTACTGGTGAAGGATTGTCCCTTAGTTTAGGGCTGGGGTTTATTCACTGCAGCTTTGATCTGTCTGTGCAGTGCAGGTATTCCTTTCAAGTGACAGATACTCAGTGGCTGACTTTTCTGAGTGGGCTGCTGCATGCCATCGTGCTTTGTAGACAGGGTCTTTAAGCTCCAGCACCCACATTTAGTTTTGGAACTTTTAGGAGACTTCCCTCATGCAGCCATGGCAACTACCCAGAATGTGTGACTTAGTTTTTCACCTTAAAATAGCAGCAGGTTTGAGGCATCGAAATGGGAGCTTGCGTGTTATTCCTAACTAGTAGTTTGCATGGATCTAACAGACGTGCCCTAACTTTGTTTCCCTAAAAACCTGTCTTCCTGCCAGTGTCTTACGGGTTTTACGGGATATTTTAAATGTTTCCAAAATCCTTAGTTTTCTTCTGAAAGCTCTGTGTGATCGGAGGGATTTCAGGTACAGATAATCTGCATTCTCTCACCCTGAGAGTCCTGAACACAAGCATGCTAGTCCTTTTGCAGATGTAAGGCCACCAAGAATGGCGTTACCTCTCAGGAGCCAGGTAGCAAACAGCAGAACAGTAACAGGAACAGGCAGTGTGATGGGCTCTTGTGCACAGAAATTTCCTAGTGTTCCTTGCGCAAGTCATCTAGCAGTACTACTCCTTTCTGGGAGATAAATCTTACAGTTTCCCAGTTTCCCATACCTTCTGTCAGCATAGCGCTCTTCTTATGGGCACTAAATTCATATCATAAAACTTTTTCCCCTTTTCATTTAAGGTTTCATTAGACCTTCTCTAAGGTTTTGGTCAAAGAGACTGCAGGTTTGAGTAGACTTACGGGACACCTAGCAGACTGGGACCAGACTGGGACTGGTTTTTGGTAGCCAGAGGTTGTGAAAGGAGTTTGAAGTCATTTGAATGGTAAGCAGAAATAATTGATAGTTCTGGAGTGGGAAAACAGAGCGTGCTGAGGGTTATGGAGTCACTAGGGTATAGTGTCTCTTCCCTCAGACTGGGACTGTTATAAAGGACAAGGATGATGTGCATACAGAGCTGCAAGATTCAGAAATATGGAAACATGTTGTGAGAGAGAGCAGGGATCTTCTTTTGCAACAGCCCATCTTCTCTTTTGTTGTCCTCACCGTGGGGTCCTTGCTAATCCTGTATGTGTACAGGGTATGTGCTATTTATGCACATGGAACAAAACAGCCCTGTTCATAAAATGTGTATAAACTCTCATCTCTGCCTGTTTTGTGGTAGAGAACGCTTAGAGATCGGTGTTCTGCTTTGGACTTGTCCCACAACAGCTCAATTTCAGCCTAGCGAGGCGACGGGGTCTGAATTTGCTGGCATTTGGAGTCCCAAATGTACAAGGTTTTGTTCCTCCCTATGCAGAGCATCTGATATTTTCTTCTGTCTTTGTTTCATGATGTGGTCTGTGTGCTTCTTCAGTCATTCCTTCTTCTTTATCAGTTCTCTGTACTCCAAACTTCTTTGGGGGGATTGTCAGGGAATCTTTTCAGGTTTAGATGATGTCTCTTCCTTTGCGTCTTTTCTTGTTACTACTCTTACTCTTGTCATTGGGAACCGACTCACCTTGCTTGGTGAGCAATTCTTTTTTCTCCAGGTGATAATGTGTATGTGGTTTGAAGCTTTTAATTTACTCATTTTATAAATTGGAGAGGCACAAGTAATTAATCTTGTATCTTGTCAGGTTTACTACATGATCTAAAAGACAGAGCTTGAGCAACTCCTCAAACAGCAAATTGAGCAGATCATTTTGCTGTCCTGGTGTTTACTATGGATTATTTCAGGAGGAATATCCCATACTCTTTTACCAAGCCTGACTAGTCTTTGCCTGTTTTCTACTGAAGGAACTTGAGCCCAATTTGCTTATTCTAAATTTGTTCATTTGATTCTCGTGATGACTGGCAAACACAATAGAGCTTCTTTGCTCCACAATATCCGCCCAAGCTGCCAGCTTTGTTCACACAAATAGAGTGTAAAGCACGTTTCCACCCCCAAAGCATGCACAGTACGTGTCCTTTGCAGTACATCCTGGAGTGGAGACGGCAGAGACATGCTGGCTCAAAGTGTTCTCATAGCCTGATCTCTGTAATCTCGGTGGGAGCCAGACCAGCAAGTGGATTCAGTATATTTTGGCTCTGATACGAGAGTCTTCTCTTCAGAATATGCCACGTTGTTAAAGCAGCAGACTTCTGAGTAATTACTACACAGGGACTCCTCAGCTCCTTGCAGTTATCTGTGATGAGGGGAAAACTTGCAGGGACTAAATAGGCTGGTCCTTGCTTTGCCAGCTATATTTAATCTAGTGGGATGGCAGTAAGCAATGTGTTTCTGGGGAGTGAGTCGGAGGGACTGCGTGCAGCGCCTCAGCCTCGCACGCTTCAGTCACTGCTGCACATGCATCCCTGACGTGAAACGTGCAGTCTCCGAGGGGACGGGGCCAGAAGCCCAGGGCAATGTGTCCAAGTGCCAACTGGCTGTCACCCAGGGTTTAGCAAAGGCAGCAATTTGTCCTTCTCCTGACCAGGGGAAAGGGGCTGGCTGTGGGAGGGTCAGGCAAGCCAGGAAAAGGGGGAGGAATGCAGGAGGGAAAAAATAAAAATAAAATCAAAAGCAAAACTATTGAAGCTAAAAATGTTCTATGAGAGCATTATGAAATTGATAAGCGCCCGCCCTCTTGGATTTTTAATATTCTTCTCTTCTGTAAGGCCTGTTCTGCCCATGAGTCACAGGGTGAGTGTCTTTCAAATGGCAGAAATAAATTAGTATCACAGGAACCTCTCCCTTGCTCTGTCCTCCTTCAGTTCAGTTCTGCTGGCTTATATATTGCATTTGGCAGCAGTCACAGTGCTGACTTCCCAGCTAATGAAGACGTTTTACATTCGGGGGGGCTGCATGAAATGAAAACCACATTTACCTTACAGCTGTTGTTACAGGTTGCCCGTCCTTAGCATACACGGATTTAGCCTTCTGAGGAAAAAGTCACAGAGCTTATTTAGGTGCCTTTTCAGCCTATGGCCTTAGAAGGGTTATATGTCTGTAAAATTGCCACCTTCTTCTACTTGTCCCTCAAAGGAGTCCTCCACACCCCTTTTAATGAGACTGTCTCATTCCATATTCTAGCATCCTTGGTTTGAAAAAGAAACAAAGCAAACTGTAATATCCCCTTTGCTGGCATTAATTTGACATTGTATGCTTTGCTTGCTTTGTTTTGTTTTAAGAAGGCGAGAAGTAAAATATTTCTGCTAGCGGGGTATATAAAAGATTGCTGCTTTTCTGACCTCCTTATTATATTAATAAAAGCTAGGAAAGCTTCAGTAGTGGTGGGAGATCATGTGCAGGCAGCCTCCACAACCCAAAGCACTTACTTGCAGAACTAGTAAACCACAAAGCTTAAGATCTTGAAATGTAAATAGGAAGTTGGAGAGTTTACTTTAGAGCCAGCAGTGGTGAGTCTGTATAATGTTTATTTCTGCTTGCCTCCCAGCCTTTCCTAAAGCTTGGCAGAGATGAAAGGGAGGCTTTCTCAGTAAATGAGTTATTAAAAGTTTCTGTTATGAGCAAGATTCCTTTGTTCCTGGCCTGACATAATTCAAAGCTCAAGGTATGCCTTGGTGACTGGGAGAATGGGACATTCTAGTTAGTGTATGCCTGTCACAGACATCCAAGTTTCACACCCCATCGCTTTGCTGCTAGTCAACCTGTTCAGGGGAGTGGAGCTGAAAGCAATACAATATTGTACATGAACTGGATAATGCTTACTAACAGCAAACTGTGCGGTCAACTCTCCTCCCCTTCTGTGAACAGGTCATTTGAGTTCAAAGACTCAACGGATGTCGACAGAACGAATGCTTTAAGAAATATTCTGCTTGGAGACTATATGAAGGCTGATATTCTAGAGACGTCTCACTGACATCAGTGAAAACACTTGCTTTGAAAATTGCAGTGGTCGCAGTGGTTTCTGTACTGCAGTTAACTGCAGGCTGACACAGAGCCATGTATTAGGGTGTCGGATTTATAATATGAAATCTTTCTGCAGTGTCTTCTCTTTGCTGGTCCTGGGGTTCTTTGCAGCAGTGAATGAATGGGGTTAGAGAGTAGAGACTTATTCCAGTTTTATCAGGTGGGAGATGGAAGCACTTCATAGTTCAGCAGGTTTTTAATTGTTCTGTCTTTACTTTTACAAACTGCACCTATCAAGTGTGAGTTGGAAATTTTGCCTTGTATGTTGCAAAGTTCTTCTGTGTTCTGAAATGGCAGCATTTATAGCGACAGACAATAATATATTGCACTATATGATAAACAATATGTAAACCAGAGATCTGGTTTCTTCCGTCCTTGGATTTTCTATTCTTTTTGATGTAAGCACAATGGATTTAAAGGCTTACGTTGGGCTTCTTCCAGGTCTGACTGCTAATAGGGCTCCTCTTCTGTTCCTCACTGCTTTTCCCACGGTTTGCCTTAGAAAGAGTGAGCAAGAGGGACTGAGCTTCTTATATATGGATGTTGACACTGGGAAGATTTATCTGGTCTGGCTGCCAGAAATATTGAGCTGCCTAATTTGGGTCTCTCTACTTGAAGCACTGTGGGATGGAAGGTTACCTGTTAGTAGATGTAGCTCTAGAACCTTTGCACCTTTAGTTCCTAACTATAACGGCTGTATATTTTAATAGGGTTTGGGGGATTTTGGTTCTTCTGTTCTAGGAAGGAGGTTGTATTCTGGATTCTGTAGCTAGGAAAGCTATAAAGTTGTCTTCCTTCATTGATGTTCAGATAGCAAAGCATCATTCCATTGTAGGAGACAGAATAAAGCAACTTAATTTTGATTCGTTCTTTATGTATCGTTATTCTTGTTTTTGTTCACAGAAGTCCAGCAGCAGCAGCCCTTCATTGTGACAAAAGGTTTTTGTTTTTCCTTTTCTATATTCTTCAAAGTGATGATATCAGATTTGACAGGTACAGCACTTTCACCAACACTGCCACCTAACCAACGCCAATCGCTCCTCTCCAACCCCAGAAGAATTTATTAGCCTGAAGCCCACAGTCTTGAGCAAACCCAAGTGTCTTCCTGGAGTGTTCTGTTCCAAGGAGAGCTGGGATGGGATTTCTCTCAGATCACAAGCATGTTTATGTGTAATGAATGGCCTTTCCAGATCCTTTGTCTTGATTTTGTGAGTAGGCATGAATTTACTGAACAACCTGCTTATTCTTGAGTCTAGATCTCACGGTAAACAAAAATGACACCTTTTGTGCTCCTTTTCTTACGAGACTGAGCTGTAAAAGAGTAACTAAAATACAAATGAAATGAGGTATGATAAGGGATGTCCTTGGTCATCTGTTAGGTTGGAGTACTGGGTATTAAGGACTCCATGATCTAGGGTGGTATAGATGCAACGGTATTTCTAAGCATCTTTTCTTAACAGCAACAATTCCCCCAGCCAGGCAAACTTCATCAGCGTTTTGGCAGTAGGCCTCTTACTGAGGGCTTTTTTCTCCATTTCCAATTCTATTCAGCTTTTCATGCATCAGTAGTTCTTCATTTAAGGTTCGTCTTGCTGCTCCAGCTGTGGGTGGGGGAAGATCTTAGATGGGGCAGGTTTTATTAGGGAGAAAGTAAATCTGTTCTCATATAATCATTCTGGGAGCAAAGGAGAAGCAGCATTTCCCAGTGTTAGCTGGGAAACGCAGTTTATGCTGAGTTCATTGTTTATAACTGTGGGTGAAGGCCTGAGGTCCTCTCTCAGTGTTTACTTTGTCCTTGGGAGTTTGTCTCAGTAAGTAAGGGCTGAATAAACACCAAGTAAGGTTCTCAGGATTTATCCATTTAGTTATTCAAATGTTTAAAAATACGTTTTAAATAGTGTGTGATAGTATAACCCATATAATGTATCTGCTTCCAGTAACTCAGGGGTGCTGCAGAAGAACATTTCTTTTACCTGGAAGATAGTATGATACTATTGTTGGTAGTGGCCTTCACGGATACAGAAGGAATACTTACCTAATGGTGGAAAAGGAAAACAAATCTCTAAAATGAACTGTACTGTGCAATAAATGCATGAGAAGGGCTTTAAAGTGAATGGGAAAGGCATCCAGAGTGGATAAATACACCAGACCTCATTTGAAAAGATTTTCATTTTCCTTGATATTTCCCGTTGAGGTTTTGAAGAATAATTGTCCCTTATAAATAACAAGGTTAGGAATAATACCTACGTGCAAAAACCCCTAGAGCTTCCTGTTTAAATGCCACATCTGAGACTTCCTTCCCACCCTTGCCTTGAATTTCTGTCACATCAGCTACTAATCTCCAAGTTCTCCAGGACTGTCAACATCTGATACAATGAGTTGGCTGGATTGGGGTTACCAAGATTTAGACTGCTTCGCATGCAATTAGAGATAACTATGAAAATAATTTCCAAGAGAAGACAAGGATCATACCATACAAGCTCCAGGAAAGGTGTGGGACAGGATAGCTCATACCTTCCCACAGCTCACAATCAGCTCTTTGGGGAAAGGTCAGTGCTAGAAACCAATTATGGAGACCCTCTGTTCCTGTGCTGTGCCCGGCATGTCACACTGCTGTCTTCTAGCCACACTGACAAGGACTGGGCTTGCCTTGGACTACACAGAGTTCGACTCGGGGGCTTGGTGGGGTTTTCTTAAGTATCATTTGGAGGTGGAGTTGTTTTTGTATCTGGTGAGTGAGGTGCAGTTCCACCAGTATTAGGGACACGGCCATTCCGTGTGCACAGTTCCTCATCTTTCACGTTGCGATAAGGTCTCACTAGTCTACTACAACAAGATAGTCTGCAAGTGGTGTCTAAGGTGTGTTTGTTTCAGAGCCAGAACTGAAGCTGAGGGGCTATGAGCTAAAGCAATATTTGTGAGATACTTAAAAAACTCCAGTGTTGTTGTAAAAGTCTTACACTGATCTACAAGTCAGCGTTATAGTAAATTTCTTTTCAAATACACAAACAGAACTTTTTACAGAGAGATGGCTGATGTTCATGGAAAATGTGTTTTCTTTGCAATTTCAGTCAGTTTTGAAGACTTGGTTTCTTGTGTTGGTTGGAAGTAAGAACAGAGATTTGCTTGAACCTCAACTCCCTGGAGGCAGGGAGGACATTCTGGGGAAGAATTACTGTGTATTTACCTTGTTCGTGTGCTCTTCCCTAAGCCATCTGTTGCTGGACACTGTTAACACCAGCTTAGCAGGCTGTATCAGTGTTTGGTTTGACTTTTTTATTTCACTTTTTTTAAACCCTGAGAAGAGTTAGTTCATATTGTGATGAGCTTTCAGGAATTTAATTTACTATAGCAGCAAATTGTGGTGTTAAAAAGTGCATATTTAAAATGGCCTGCAGTTATTTGTCTGGGCTGGTAGATTTATAATCTTCACATAAACTGGCATTTTGTGACAGTGAGTATCTATCATTGGAAGGGAAGTAAAAATAAATGGGTGGTGTAAATTGTTCAAGCTCACTTGAGGCCCTGTATCCCCAGTGAGCTATTGTTATGAGAGGCACAGGAGTAGCTGCTGTGAGTCATGGAGCAGCATTGCTTTAGAAGGGTACATAATAGCATTTCAGCAGAGGACACAAGTAGAAGCTATGGTGTAACCAGACAACCTTTCAGTCCATTTATCAAAACACTCATAGTTCTCATTTCAAGGAAGGCGACACAGTAAATATGAGGGTGGAAAAAAAGAAAAGGTTAATCTGTATATCTGTATCCAGACATTTCACTAAATAAAACAATAAAATAAATCAATACAGAAATGCTAGTGCCTAAGTGCTTAGCAAAAAGCTTCTGAATCGTTCACAAATGTGGGCTTTTCTTTTTCTGTTTTGGATCTTGAAAATAATTTAACAGATTAAAGGTCTTCTTTTGCCAATTATGTAAGAAACCTTGACCTTTGGGAATACAAAGGAAAGGATGATCTGCTACTGTGTGCGTGTTGTATACTTTCCCAAGCCGAAACATAAAATATTCTCGGTCTTAATGGCTACTGATAAAAGGCAAGAAGTAAATGTATGTGATCGTTCAAGCTTGGAGCGGTCAAAATTCACCTAGTTTAAAGGTTCTATTTTAAAGCTGAGCGTTCGGTCGGGGTCCCTGATAAGATGTGTGAAGTTCTTGCATCTCTGATTTGGGCAGATGGAAATGGTGAACATTGCACGAGTCTGGAATGATTACTCATTGATTCATTTGTGTTTAGCTTCTTCCAGAGAGCAGAGCCGGCAGAGCTCTGCATTTCAAAGCGACAACTCTCAAGTTGTCCCAGGCTTAGTTCCAAGTTTGCTTCCTGGAATAAACAAAGGAGGTTAACCTCACACCCAAGGAATAAAAACTTACAGGGGTGCAAATTTTCTGTTGAGGACACCACTATTGTTTTTCTGTGTCTGGGGAGAGCAAACCCAAGGACAGTTCTAGAGGCGGATGCTGTGCTTAGACTTTGCTCTGCTCCCGTTGTGATCTCCTGGAGACCTATCACATATATGGCTATGAAAGACCTAACTGTTAATCTGAAACTACTCTCTAGACCCTCCTGGCCTCTCCTGGCACTGCTGCAGAAGCTGTTTGATCCACTGGCTCCAGGCCCTCTCTGGGAACGGTTCTCAGTTTGTCTATTGGATCACAAGCAGCCTCCCCAGCCAATTGCTCTCAGGAGTTCTTTTCTACTGTCTTGGTCATTGCTCAATTCTAAGGGTAGATCTTATTGCTCAGATTTTCAGGTCATTGGTTCCAGTTTTACCTGAGCAGAGTTCAGGACTTGGCTCTTTAGAACCAGGAGACTCAGGATCCATCTTTCGACATAGTAGAGCTACCTAACCCCAAGATGCTGTTCTCTTCCATCGTGTGTGAGGTTAGTGACTCTGATTCATATATGTAACTCAGAGTTTTTTAGTGCTTCATGGACCAGTTACCCACGTGAATGTAAACACGAGAGTCTGCTGCTCACAGCAGGTCAGTAAAGTCATCACTCAATGGTCAAGAGATAGCCGGCAGAAATCTGCCAGCTCTCTGTGGATCTCAAAGCAGGTTGAGAAGTTTGTGTTTATTCCAGAAAATTGATTTTGTAATTTCCCCTCTCTAAGTGTTTTTCTCACAAAGTGGCTACAGATAGCAGAATAAATTCTTCTAGTACAGATACCATTAAGCCATAGTTCTCTTCTAGCTTGTGCTTTTAAGAGGCAAACTCCAAACACTCATGTGCTATTACAGCTCCCATCTTTTGCAAACACCAGGCAAACTCCAGCGAACAATCAAAACAGGACTTGAAGGACACATTGCTCCGATGTGGCCCTCTCAGCTTCTGTGGCCAGAGTGCTCCTAGGTGAAGATAAGATGAGGTGGCTGAGATGCATCTTCTCTCCTAACACTTCATTGCATTTCCGTGGTGCATCATCTGCTTTTAGGCAGCGGGTCATGGATCATGTGTTTGTGCCATCTCTAATCCTCCTCACAACTCCTTTATTATGGCACAGAGAGATAATGAGAACATAGGTTGTAGGTTGTCTCTTAATGCTTTTATCAAAAAGCACATGGAGGGACAGGCTCCATTTGTACAGCTGAGAGGAGCTTTGAATGGGAAGGAGCTACAAGGACATTGCTGGTAGCCTTGTGAGGGTTTGGTGGCCAAGTATCCCACGTTGTTTGGACTTTGGTGCCATTTCTGAACTGGAGAACCCACTCTGGTTTTGTTCTGTCCTTGTGAGGAGAAACTCTGTTGGGAAGGTTTAATGCAACCCTAAATGCAATGAGCCAAACTTGACTTTCTTACAGTTGAGTTTCCTCACCTTGATGAGGTAGGCAACATATAGTGAAAATAAAATACATACTCACCCTATGGGATTTAATAATGCTTGAAATATTCTTCTCTCTCTCTGCCTCTCTGTCTCTCATTTTACTAACATCTTGGTCTGGTTGAAAAAGAGATTTATAAGAATACATTTTTTGGCAAAGAAGTGATACTTTAACATTTTACCATTTAAAAATGGATAATGGTAAAGGCAAACAAAATGAAGAGCCCTTTGCTTCCAATATAATTTTCTTTTTTTCCTGTTTTTATATTTTGCTCTTGACTTTGGAATTTTGAGTGCAAAAAGACGAAGTCAGACGTTTAGAATAGGAGAGATAGGTACCAGTCTTGCGCCGTATTTTCTCCTCAGGAAAACGGCAGGATTTTATAATGTGAAAAATACTACTCTGTTTAAAACAAATCTGAGTTGTCAGGCTTTACTGGTTGATATTTGGAGGCTTATATTATTGTAAGCTTCTTTCGTAAGATTAGTACTGAAAAAAAAAAGAGAAGAGAATGTTTAAATCCTTTTGTATGATCAAGTAATGAAAATCCAGGCAGATGAAGAAATTAACTGAGTAATCTATTATGTGTATTTGGATGATGTCAGCAACTCTGCAGTAGCACTCCCGGCCCTGGTTTCCTCTGGAATGTGCCAGGTCCCTGGGATCTGTCACACGATACACCACAGAAAGCTGATGAGCAGAGGTGGTTTTGCTGGGCAACTGACCTTCTAGTTTTGCCCATAATAATTTATTCATGTGGCTGTACCCTAAGACAGGCTAATACCATACGTGCCATTGGCTGCAAACTGATGCAGCGTATTGAAAAAAAGCATGAAGTACCCACAGCCAGCTCAGATGAACTGGCTGGACCTGGCTGCTCCCTAAAAACAGGCTCCTGTGCAGAGGGGTCTCTTGCTGTGTTAAGGAGTACAGTGAGTTAGTGAAGTCCCATAGCATCCATTGTCAGAAGATTGTCGTAGAAATGCAACTTCAAACTGGCTTCTGGTGGCAGACCTTCAGAAAATCTGCGTATACACGTGCAGCCCATGACCTCTTGCATTCCCTGCTCTTGGCAAGGGCCTGGTCTGTTGCATTTTAAAAGGTAAAATAAAATACAGCTGAGTAAAACAGGGTTTTTTTGCTCAGGTTTTTTTTTTTTTTTTTGCTGTTGTCCATTTTAAGCAACATTTTAATTGGTTTGTTTAACGAGGATCCTCTGGGTGACAGGGGAAACCCCTAAACACTGCATCCCAGCTTCTGCTGGTGGATTAGTTTTAAAGCAGTAAACGTTTGAGTACGTGGTGATCCCCCTTGGTGAGGAGCATGTCTAGTAAAGTCACATCCAGTTCTCAGTTTTTGAAGCGTGCCTAGGGAGCTAGAGCGATGTTCTTAGAGACAAAGTGCTGACTGCGGGAGCTGTCTTCAGGAATTCTCTTGTTCTCTACTTTTAGGAAGTGAAGAACATGATCAGACAGATTTCCTCCTTCTGTATCTATGTATCTACTGTCCCTCGTTTGAAGAGGTGTCTCTCACCTGTATGGACATTTGCCAGCATTCTTAATTGCAGACACAAAACAACTAGGGCCATCATACTTCCTAAGGGGGGGTGCCCAAGTCCACGTTTGGATACATAAACAGCTGGCATCATCTTCTAAGCTCTTGAGCCAGAAATCAGTGGGAAGTGTGGGTCTTTGGCTCTTTGGAAAATCAGAGTGCTTATTTAAGTGTCTAAATAGAAGCGTTAGATCTTCAGTCAGTAAAAATCGACGTGTCTCCATGGAGGCTGGTGGTTAATATCCTGGTTTGTAAAGGTTGAGGCTTTGGCTCCCGAGGCTGGAAGCACTGGTCCAGATCTATTTCCCTTTATACCCATAAATATAAATTAAGTACCAGTTGAATACCTAATATTATTGTGATTCAACATATTCTTTCATTAAAAATCATATAATTTAAAATTTTTTTCAAATACCTTTCCTTATTTAGCCTTGAATAAAAATCTCACAGTGGAAATTTTTAATAATCTCAGTGAAGTTTCCCTCTAATTAATTCTTAGATATAAAGCCAGGCTGTACAGTATGTAGTCCCATCGCATTACTCACCTGAAATGTTTTCATAGATGAAGCAATCGAATTGTCCTGGGAGTGTGGTTTCTTTACTGGGCATTAATCACATACCTTGTTTGGTCTATAGTTTGTAGACCAGTTAATGTTTTATGGAAAATTTGGAAAATTACAAATAGTTCCGTGGGCACATCCTTCACATTTTGCTGCCCTTTTCATAAGGGTTGCTATCTGGAGTGAGAGGTAACAGTAGTCTCTAAGAACTCGTCTGTGTCTCCTAGTTTTAGGTTGTGCTGACAGTTTTGTCTGGAAAATAAGTAATGCAGGGGTTGAACTGGAATACAAGCTCCAAATCATCAGAAATTGCAGATCCCAGTCTGCATTTTGATGCATACTCTTTGTATGTTTATAATTCTGGTAATTTTTATTTTAAAGGTGTTGTTGTGGGTATGATTGGTTAGATTTTTGTCATACCAGTTTGTGATATTACCAAACAAAATCAGAAAGGTCTTTGTTTTAATATTGTCATACTTCTCTTTTGTGGGTCTGCTGCACTTGCAGCCTTGCTGAGCTGCTGGACCGAAACATGCTGGACCTGTGTTCTTTGTGTTATCGTTGTGTGTAAATAAGCAATATGCTTGTCTTCTCTCTCAGCCTCTCAGTTACATTTTCTGGGTGTAAACTCTCCTCCGAGACCCCTCAGGCTCAGGGAACTAAATAGACACATGTGCCTCTGCCCCAGCTCCAGTCCTGCGAGCAGCCGTCCTTTGTACTTGCCTCCTATGAGTCCCTCCCCGGTAAGGGGACACAAAAACATGTCTTTACTATGGCCAACACAAAAGAAACCAACTTGGGCAAAAAAATAATACTGAGCAAATGTTTCTGTTTCAACTTTCCCACCACAGGCCACTCTCTGGCCGTAAGTTTACGCTCTGGGCAGTGCCCAGAACCCTTTGATCTCTTACATGATTTGTCTGATATCTGCTTCTTCATCCATCTCTTTCAACCTTGCGCGCTCCTCAGTTAGAAATCTCATCCTGGAGTATCTTTTATATATATATCTTATACTGCAAAAATACTGCCTGATGGCTTTGAATATTATTTTTTTTGTTGCACAACCTTGATAGACATAGTTGGACAATTTTGTTTCGCTTTGATTGATTCTGTTGCCATTCTCATAACTCAGTAGGAGTCTCTAAGGTTTAGTAACTTTCCAGGTCTCTGGGTTTGGCAAACCTGTCACACAGGCTTGGCAACAGGTGAAGGAGCACGTATTCAACAAGGCATTTATGAAAGTGATTTCCTCACGTAAGCCGCAATTCTTCAACTGCATGTAAACAGATTACCAGAATCATCTGTGGATGGCTGCGTTCGGGCAGAAGTCCATGTTCTGTATCTATATTGTTGGCACTCAAGTAATGTCCATGCTTCCAATGGGATCAAGTTAGCTCCATGCAGACATTTTTGTGGCCTACTCTTAATATCATTGCAGAGTAACTCTGTCACTGCGGGTGGCCCAAGGGATGCCAACCTGTCACATGGAAGAGAGCTATGTGACTTCTTGCCACCACAAGCTATGCAGCTACATAGCAAACCGATGATGGCCAGGGGACATAGGCTTAAAATATAATCAAATAAATCACTGGTGGTATATGACCTATAGGAATTGGAATATTAATACATTTTAATTTTGTTTGTGTTCTAAACTACGGTTTTTGTGTTTCAAGACCTTATTTTCTTAAATATATTTTACATCAGGCTAAAGCTTGAATGCTGTTATGTGTTCAATATGTAATGACTGCTAGTAATAAATACATTTTAAGAAGTTGACTGTAGTCACCATAGGCTCAACCTAGAGAATTGCCTCCAGAGTTACGGGGAAGCTTAGTTTTAAACCCATGTAGTGCTTAAGAAGTAATGCCAGGATGCCAATTTTAGGGTAGGCATCAGCTGCAAATACAATCGTATGCCTCAACTCTGCCCCATTAATATATATACCGCCAGCAAGTGCTGTTATTAAATCACACGTTCAGTAGCTATTACTATGAACTAAGTTTGAACCAGAAACCTAGAAATGAAACATTCTTGGGTTTCCCTTTGAATTCTCTCCTTTTTTTAATGAATCTCTTTCGTTCTTTGTCAGAGTTGTGGTCGAATAGCTGTGTAAGACCCATCTGTCAGCAGAAGCAAAATGATACAGTTTTCTTAATACAGGATTTTATGCATCAATGTAAAGCCCCTGAACTGAATGAATGTCAGTATTCTCATTCCACAGCCTGTCAGAAACTTTTAAAGTTAAAAGTCAGCAGAGAAGTTAATGAAAGTATTTGACTTGTCAATGATCAAAGCCCAGAACTGTAAAGAGCATTTATTAGTTGATGACTGATACGGTGCTTTTCCTTGTTTCTTTCCCTACTCTCCATTAATATCTTAGATCTTTTTTTTCCTACCTGTCTCAGCCCAACAAAAGCAGCTGTTATTCTGAATTTCTGGCTATAGAAGCTGATAAGTGAGGTGATTTTCAAACAATTTTTCTGACCTAGCTTCTCATTAGCAAATAGTTACTCTAAAAATGTTGTGACAGTAGAATGAAGGCTTAATTTTGCTTTCATGTAAGTGAGTGTATGTCAAGAGCAGTTGCACAGAAATTTGGTTTTCTCTATACCATACTGCAAGTAAATAGAGAATCTGATAGTCATACTGGAATGCTGCCGGGTACCAGACACCCAGTATTAGGGAGCAAAAATGAAAATGGAAGAAGATGGATATATAGCAGTATACCTTGTTAATATAAAGATTTACTTGTCAGGTAACAGCCAAGTTCTCCAGTAGTGTTACTGTCAGGAATTTGTGTAAGCCCGCATCAGCAACAGATGGTGTCAGCTAGGGAAGAAAATTCTGCTGAAATCCATGCTTCCTTAAAACTGCTCTCAGCAGCGCGGCGTGTTTTATTTTATCTTGTCTCTGATTGCTGTAACATTTACATGAAGCTGAGGAGGATACACAAGCATGTGCCTGATCATTATGGCTAGTCTAGCAAAACAAAGCTAAGTAAAATAAATCTCACATTGCAGCTTGCTCATTTTATGGGATGACTGTATGCCTAGGTGATTGATTCTCGTCTGGGAAGCTCTGTGTTCTGTTCCACTCCTTGTACCAAATGACAGTCCTGAAAGCTGAACTTAGCTTGGATTAAAGGCACTCACTCCTGTGATTCACTTACATGAGCTGTAGGTTAGCCTGTAAGTGGTAAGTAATGCTGTTTTCCACGTAGACTTTTACAATAGAGGTGGATATTTTTGTCTGTTTTTGTTTTAGAGGGAGGGGCAAGTGAGAAAGACTAAACTAAATTAAATACATTACAGATCTCATAATAGTGCCATTTAAGCAGGTCCTTTCAGAGTTTAGCTTAGTTCTATATAGCATTATTTTAAAGACATTTTTCATTTCTGGGGGCTGCCAGATGTACTGCTGATACCTTCTGATCTTTGATAGTTTGACATTGATTTTCCTAGCACACGCCAGGGTTGAAATCTGGTCTGTAACCCATCCAAATGATCTATTAATAACAAAAAGTGCCTTCTGGCAGTTGCGCCACAGCTGAATATTGTTAAACTGAATTAATCATTTCATTTGTTTCTGATTGCTATATAATGTTTACATATCTTACATATTAGTATGATCTTTTATAAAGCACACAGAGGTTAAATCCTCCCAGACAGAACTTTTTTTACCTTTCCTTCTCCCTTTCAGAAGGTGTTGAACTCTTTTTCCCTTTAAATGAGCAGGAATCTTGGAACCAGTTAATGCTCATCTCATCTGAAATGATGGGCTGTGGAAGTAGGGATGTGTGTGTTGGGGAGACGTGGAAAGGTGACATTTTCCTGCACGAAAGGATCCTTCCCCACCGACAGACAGAATAACTGTGAGGTGGAATTCCTTGTCTGAGTATAGTACTTCTGTAAGTGAGCATCTTCACGGATGAGAGCAGTAGTCTCAGTGTGAATATGTTCAACTGAAATAATTAAAGATGCTGCTTATACTCACAGTGTGAATAGGTTCAGATGCCACTCATCGCCCATCTTCAAATTCCTCCTGAAATCGTTGTGCAGAGACCATTCTAATGTCCAGCAGAGGATATCCTCTCTGTGTTTCAGTTTCACTATATGTAAAAAATAATAAACGTTAATATGCCTCCCAAGAGGAGCGTGTCACAGGATGAATTTAAGTTAAATCCAAGTCAGAAAATCTGAGGCTTCCTTTGAATTTGTATTTTAACTTTCAAAGAAGGATGACATCTCTTATTTGCTTTAAAAATAAAAACCAATTGCCCATAAATCTAAAACAGATGTTGTTTTTCTACTGGAAACATTAAGGATTTTCTTAAGCTCATTAAAGGAAAAAAAATAATGACACCACGTTGATCCTCCTATATCATCATAAGGAATGTCTGAAGGCAAGAGAAAGCTATGAAAAGGACATGGTATTAGTGTAACAAAAATAGCTCTGAGTCTGGCAAATTGTGCTTATCTTCTGGGTTCTGTGGCAAACTTTGCACTATTTCTCCAACCTTACACTTAGGTCTCGTCATGTGTTTTAGTGGGATTGGGTGGTATGGGTACTCAAACAGAATTTGGACTTTTTATTATGAAAATACAAATGCCAGCTGCTGCATGGCTTGAAAAGCTTAAACATCATCCAGATACTTCAAGGAGGGGAAATGGAAACCATTTGCTATTTCTTACGCATATATCTGTGGAAGGATGTTCACTCTGCTGCTTCTCAAAGATTGTGTGTCTGTTTGGGGGAGTATGTGATTTCCCAATTTTCTCACTTTCCATGTGCACCAAAACCCAGAGTCTGCAAAATGTGAATTAAACTCTTTAAGTGGAAGGAGGAAATAGGAAATCTGATGATGCCATATGTGGTATCAATAAAGCCCAGCATGGTAGACAACGTTCTTCATGCCACTTAAAAGTTCCCACAGCAGGAAAAAATGATAACCTAGTACCCCACTGACTATATTCGTCAGCGTGGCAACACACAACTGCCTCGTTCGCTCTGTTTATGTGTTGAAAGTTTGCTGGAATGTGTACAGATGGTACTTCAGTAGTAAGGTGATAGGAAAGTCTCAGTATAATTTGAGAAGAGCCAACAGAGAAGTATCCTGCCCTGGCAAATTCCTGTGGGTGTCCAAAATACGAGGCCAGAAATAGTGGCTCCAGGGAGAGTTTGGTCTTTTAATAAATCTAAACCTTTTAGGGTTATCGGACATATAGGATAATTTGGTAAACTGTGGAGTAATGATAGAAGAAAGGATGTATGTATTTATTTATTAATTAAACTATGTGATGCTTCTTGATGTTTAGAACTTCCCCTGATTTCACAAAGCATCTTTGTGCCTTTAATATCCTCAGACTATTTGGTTTCTTCAGACTACACAGCAGCAGGTTTTAATCCTGATACATCTGGTATATCTGGATTCTTCCTTCAGGAATCACAGTAGAGTACAGAGTGCTGCAAAGTTTACTGCATCAAAAATATTTTGAGATGAGACTTCAAAAACTCAAGCCTCTTCTGCCCTAAATGTTCCTTCCCACCTATAGAGCCACGTGTTGTGTCCACAGCTGTAGAATGGGAATGAGGCAAGACGTTTGGGTTCTCAGCACGCTTCCGTCACCAGTTCAGAGCAGATACTAACTGGGAATTTTGACCTTATGCTGTGTTCTCAGTAAGGTTGGCGGTGTGGAATTGATCTAAAAATCAGGTTATTTTAGGAGTTGCTTTCTGTTGCACTTCATTTTGCCGTTGACATTGTAAAAGAAGACTTGCCCCGTAGAGGTGTTGAAAACTCAAAGCTGCATTAATTTGTAGTTTTAAGAGCAAACAAAACAAAACCAAATGTCTCTGCAATGTTTTTGACGTAGCTCCGTCTACTTGGAGTCATAAATGCCTTTTTAAATTCAATGCAGCTATTCTTGCTCTTTAATGGGTTTAGTCAGCCAAAATCTTGCGCAGACACACGGACACATGTGCACGCATACATCTTCAGCGAAAGTAAGGCATTAGAGCTGGTAGGAGAGAACTGCACAAAATTCTCACATTTGTCAGCTGCATTCCTGAGAGAAACCAGGATTGCTTGACACTGTTACGATGTATTTTAAGAAATTATTTTTCGTTGCCTTGTTTTCTTACTTAACTTCATTACAAGAATCAGCTGTAATGTAAGTTTATGTTTTGAGCAGACTATTGTTTGTGCAGAAACCTCCCTGCTGGTGTATTTACTAAACATGTGTGATGCACAAATGCCAGTACACTGCATCTTGGAGCATATTCCCCAGTTGCTAGCAAAAACGGGCTTTAAAGTTTGCTCTGTTTTTAAATATAGGGAGAATGTGCATCAAGTTTAACAGGAACAGGCCTGATTTTTTAATTACTTCTCCTCAAAACTATTTTGATGTGAAGTCTGCGCCTTACTGCAGTCAAGAGCAAACCTTCAATGGGTCTAGAATTTTGCTAATGAAGAACAAGTTCTAAATACAAAACAAAGTTGTCCCATTGACTGAGACCTCTCTTTTTTTGTTGTTCCAGCATTGCAAACATACAGACTTATTTTGTTAAGGAATTCTCGTTTCCTTCTCTTGGAGCTCTTCCCACCTTCTGGAGAGCAACAGTTGCAGATTTAGCCATCCCATTAACAGGGACCAGTGGGAAGTGCATTCATGCATCCTGTGATGGATGGTGTAGGACTGCACTGCCATTCTCCTGTCCCAATGAAGTCATCATGGCTGCGTATACCTTGAATGTATATGACTCTCTTGGTCCTGGAAAAGAAAACATGAATCATCCTTCCAGGAGAAGCAGGTAGCCTGCCAAGGGATGGATGACTTGTCTTCTTCAGCCCCTATTGCAAGAATTCTGTGTTCAGCCAGTGCAGAATACATAACCAGTCTTTGTAGAAAGTACTAGGACGCAAATTCCACTGCCTCATTCCCTGTCATGTGCTGTGCCTTGCTTGCTAGTCTGGCTAGCATGCCTCCTTAGGCTTGCTTTCTGAACCAAAAAGAAAGTCTAGAAAGCCTATCTAGTCTACTGAAAGTGGAAGAGCTTTGTAAGAGGAAGGAAAATGCCCTCCACCCTTATAAACTGGTAATTTGCATCTTCTGAAGCAGAGAAAGGAAATAAACCAGTGTCTCCCACATCCTGAGTGGTCTAACCACTAAACTATTGCATAGGAGCAGAACATCACTGTGTATGTGGGTGGTATATTTGTACGCAAGCGGTAGAATACAGTCCTGCTCAGTGTCTGGAAGATAGTGCTTAGATATCTGCCTTGGTGCAAGGGTTCACAGGTGTGAAGGAAGGAGTGGTTTGTGTAAAGCTAAGCCTAAGTAAGGGGCAGAATCTCATGTTCACTCAGGCAAATATTTCCTGTTGGCTACCACAAGAAAATCCCCTTTTGCCCAGCTCAGGTTTGCAGCTTCCACCCAAGGCACTGAACTCTCCTGACTGTGCTGTGAGAGCAGCAGAGCTTGGGGTTCCACGGCAGGCCTCCAGAGTTGATGGCAGGTCTGAGGGGACCTCTGTGTCCTCTGTCAGCAGGAGTCCCTCTCCATTCTTACCTCTGAGAAAACAATTGTCCCATTGACTGAGACCTCTGGCTGCCTGGTACATTGGCTGTATTTTCTGATGACAGTCAAACAGAGGCTTGTGTCCCACTGTTCATTCTAAGTAAGTTATTCTTCTGGAGAAACGAGACAGTGTCTCTCTCCCTGTAAATTACAGCTCCTCTTCCTGAAATGTCTTTCTTTCATGGCCAGACCCAGCTGTTCCGAAAATGGGAATGAGTGGGGGCAGTTGTGCAATCGGTGTGTCACGTCATCAAAAATGATGCAAACGGGGGGACATAATTCTCCACACTCTCTTCAGAGTTAATCTCTACCTGTACGTCACCACTCATGTTGGTAAGGCCAGTGGAGGAGCAGGAGTCATTTTTAGCGTTGGACTCTGAGAACTGCCGAGCACTAATGGTGAGGTACCTACTTTGAGAAGTACTTTGGTTCAGCTGAGCTTTCTCTTTGCTTTCCCAGGTCAGTGAAACACCCGTTTTTGTGCCTGGTGTTTGGGGACCTTATTTCTCTGCAATGGTACCTGGATTGTGGTTGAATGAGGGAGGTCAAAGTGCTACAGGAAAACTGGTAAGTGTTTGGAGACACACGTGGACTCCAAGATGGGAGGTCTGCCCTAACTGTGGTCATTTGAGATCGCTTCACTGTCAGAGCAGGGAGAGCTCTGCCTGAAACACTTCTGTAGGATCACAGGAGATACCATGCTGCCGACAGCAAGAAACACCTCCTTGATTGTTACGTCTCTTACAGACTGTTCATTTGCATCCTGATTGGGGATTATCGGTGGGGCCAAGCGCTAAGGGCATGGCTTCCTTTTATGACGGTGCTGATGATTACTGTTACTATTTTACAGGCAAATAAGCATTCATTCTTTACTTTAGCAGGTGGCTGAGATAGACTTTGAGATAAAATTATACATACAGTGTTATATAGAACAACTGTTCATTGCTCATTGATGGACATAGATGAAAGATGTATTGTATGGACAAAATAGTAATATACTAACATATTATTCTGCCTAGATAGATACTGCATGTATTGTCACCTTAATTCTTTCCTTGATTGCAAAGAGCCTAACTATATTAGATTAATTTAATTTGTCAATAAAAGTTAAAACCAGACTGGATTAGCAAAAAATGAATTTTCTTATTTACGGGGAGGCAGTGAGAACTCAAACTGATATCCAATTTAAAGAAAGGCTTGAGGTATAAAACAGTATTTAGGCTTGAGTTCAAAAGTGGCTGCTTCACAAAGACCTTAGTGTCTGCTTAAGCCTTGAAGGTTCTAAAGCTCCCTTCTTGTCTCCCTGCTCAGTCTGTAAAAATTCTGACTGCCCTCAGGGGTGAGAAGCCAAGTTCCTCTTGAGAAACTGCCGGAGGCTGGCCCAGCCCTGTGGGTATCCTCCATAAGCTCACCAAACATACAGGTGGGTTTGGTCTTTACCAAATTGCAGGTGTAATTACTCTCTTACTCAGACCTAGCACCTTTAAAAAAGCCTGGTGATCAGGATACCTGTCCAGGAAGTAGTAGATCGGAGCATCACTGCATTTATACATTCCATATGGAACAGTCGCAGACTGAGAAACAGAAATAGTCCTGGATCAGGAAGCCCAGACACACCGTCAGCGCTGAGCTATGCGTTGGTGTTCCCTCCTGTGCTCTCCCCTCGGCCACACGAATCTGACGTTCCTCTCTGTACAGTGTCACAGCTTCAGTGGGAGACTCATCCCTCTTGCTCTCCTCAGCTCCTGCTTCCCATCCCATCTCCAACCCGTCGTCAGTCTCATAGCTAAAGCACTTGTGAAGAAGGTGGGATGTATGTGCTTTACATCTTTCAGGTCCTGTTGGGACTAGAACCATAGTGTCCCATTTTATAGGTAACTGCTACAACCAGATGTAAAATTAAATTACTGCTTGTAACACCACCAGCATAAAAGGAAAATGGCAAATCTTGTGTGTTTCTTTGTGAGAACATTTTTAAGAGGAGAAATCCCTATTTGCTTAATCCAGAGTGGCTAAAGAGGCTTAACTAATCTCTAGAGAGGATACAGCAAGTCAGTTTTTTCTTGGCTGGCTCAGGGTGGTTTCACACTTAAAATGTGCCATGAGAGTCAGAACATTTCAGAAAGGTGATTTTAAAAATCCTTTCTATTCTAGTACCAGAGAACAAAGACATTCCCGAGTCATTGAAGAAATTGCTGGAAAAAAATGTGTGGTCTTCGTTAGGACCCATAGCAAAAGTCAGCTCTACGTACTGTTAGGTCTATTAGGAAAGCTGCCTTGTTAAAACATTCTTAGAATATCTCGTATGGTTCTCTTGAGGTGAAAACACATAGGGAGCCATAGGAGGAAACAGTGTATGTGCTGTGCACGGTGTGGAGGATAGGTTGCATTTGTTATCTTTGTAATTTTAAAGCTGTAGTCTTCCTAAGGTCCTGCTTTCTCATACTTCAAGCTGTCTGAAAACAAAAACACGGACGTGTTTTGGGACTCTTCTCGTTGCTTGATCTATGCCCAAAGGTTAATCCAGTTTATGCAACTTTCCTTCTTAAAACTGATACAATTCCCTTTAAAAATTGCCATTTTTTTCAATTGATACAGCTGTGAAAAAAATCAGTTGGATTTTGAAAACTATTTCAGATAGAGTCCAAATGAAGGACTGAGAACTCCACTGGTTTTGAGAAAGCTTGCTTGCTTGTGTGTTAGCTGGGCTTTTGCACTGGATTTGGAAAATTTATAGGAAGAAAGGTATTGCACAAGAGAGAGAAAAGATGGCATGACATCATCGCAAACTGTAAAATAAAGGATAGCAGAAAAGGGTTTCTAGATGCAACCCTCATGTGGCCGTGTCTTGAATTAAAGGCATTTAAATGTTAAGCTTCATAACTTCTGTAATGTTTCTGTGTAAAGTATTTTCATAACAGACTTTTATATTTATTTGTAGCTTTATTTCTGAATGTATGAGCTGCTCCTATGTTCTAAAAAGATTATGCAAGATTACAAAATTCAGGCCTGAGCTTTGTTTCTAATGCAAGCACGTGTTTGGGTTTTGTCTCAGAAATCTCAGAAAGAAAAGGCAAGCATTATTTTAATTGCTGTGTTCAGATGTGATGCTTCATTAGATGTTTTCCTGCACTGGCTAAGGACTAGCCTCATGCTGATAAAAACTAAACACCTAAGGTGGTTTGCTGCCGATAGATATTGCCAAATGCACTCACTGCTCTTGAGCAGCTCTAGTTTGGCCTCCTTAGCTTTCACTGTCACCTCTGATGGGATACTATCAAGAGGCCACAAACCCTGATGAATTATCATTTTAAAAGCCCATATTACTCTACCTGATGCTTTGTTTTGTGAAAAATGGTGGCCACTTTGGAAGGAAAGGACAAGCTGATTTATAAATTTAGTGTAAGACAGAGCCTATATTGATCTTTCTTTATAGCAATAATTGCTTGTCAGGGCATACATTTTGTTTCCTGCAAGGAACACAGGATGAAAACACACCTTGTGTTTTGTTGTAACAGTGTGATACAGAGAGATGTAGAGATTTGGGCCAAGAAGATGCTCCTGGTAGAATTCCAAGGAGGGCGTGCGTGCAAGAGAGTGGGAGAGACTAGAGAACACGCCCTCAGGTAGTGTTGGGCAGGAAAAATTTCTCCTTTCAGCTTGTTCTTCCGACTGGGGAGCTGCACGCTTAGCATTTTGCCTGTTTTTGGTGCAGCATTGGTTGGGTTTTCTTACTGTTTTTAAGCCAAATCCTGAAGCCAGTCATGTCAGTGGGAGTCTTGCCGTTGGCTTCACTAGCACTAGGACTTAACACCTCATGAGTAACGTAGAACTCTCTTGCCTTTTTAAAGTTACGACGCTGCATTACCCTTTTCCGGGACTGAATGTTTAAGATGCAGTTGTCCCAAAAATGTTGCTTTCTTCTTTTTCAGATAGATCATGTCGTCCGAGGCCACGTCGCCTTTCCGGAATTACAGTCCAAAGCTGCAGCCAGGTCACTCTTCTTATTCCTTTATCACATACCTGCCTTACAAATGGATGATAACAGTGTGTTCCCAGCAGTGTGGAATGGCCCTGCTGTATCCTTATTCTGAAACAGGGGAATTAACAGTCTGATAGGGGGTTGGAAGCATTTCCAAAGGCTTGCCAGGTGATTGCTCAAAGATGAAAGCTTTAAACTCCCCTCAGATACCTTTGGCATATCTAAGTGGTGATATTAACTTTTCTGCTTTTCAACGCCTTTTTTATTCAGCCCAGGGTATTTTGTGGTATCAAAGCATCAGTCCTGTTCAGCAGACCTTTATGCCTGGGGCTAATGATGTCTCTTAATTTGTAGGTGACACTATTAAGCTCCAAGAATGAGATACAGCTTAATTAAGAATATATGAAATATTTTTGGACCAGTCATGTAAAGGAAGGCGTAGCCACTGTATGAAAAGCTCCTGCATGGCAGCACAATTAGAATAGAGAAACCCAAGGAGGAATTTTCAAACAAAACTTAAGGTGTAGGAGTGAATTGGAGGTAACTCCAGGATTCCTTGAGCCGGAGGCTGTCCATGATGTGGAATTTTAGTTTGGGCTGCATTAGAAGTGTATGAAGTCAGTCCAGACAACTCTGTCAGATCTGGACTTTCTCAAGCTATTTTGGCTTGGAATCCTTTTAAGATTGTTCGTGTCACTCCCAGAGAGATCTTAGCTGTACAGTTAGGCACACTGGATGAAAATTAGATTCTCTTTTAATTTCTGATTCCTCCTTAGATTAAAGACAGAAACAGCAAACTTGGCATTTTATGTTCGGTTTATCACTCAGGTCTAACAAGCGAGGGTCAATCCTGACAGATGTATTAAGCACATGCAGTTACAAGTTATTTTCAGTCCTCCCTGGGGGATAAAGCTACCTGGTTTCTCTGGATGACCCTTCCACGCTTTGTCGTGTCCAGTGCCTTGCTTGTTTGTTAAGGCCTTGCACAGGATTCCCAGAAATACTGGACTTCATTCAATATGAAATAGATTAATGCTTCCTAGAATTCTCTTTGTTGTTCTTTAAGAAAAAAGGAAATCAGGAAATAAATGCATTGGTGTGTGTTTGGAATAAGGATTAATCTGGGCTTTTTCTTCCAAAACTTTGGCTTCCAGGCCATTTTTCCGTTACCCCCATATGAAGCGCAGGCATGAAATAATTAGTTTAGTCTGTAATACCAGGATAAACCTTTTTTTTTGAGTTGGAAAAATGTGTGTACGGTGGCTTGCTTGTCTATAGTAGGTGTGATATTGAACTGACTGGCCACAACTGATTTCATAGTGCAGAAAGCTTGGATTGTGATGTGACTAGGACGATAAACCCAGAATATCAGGAGCAGAACTCCACGTTATCCGAGTGTATTGTGTCATAACTTTGGATTTGAGTCTCCTGCAGTTAGTAATACTGGAGGACAGCATTGATAAAAAAGGTTTTCTTTTATAAAAAGGATGGTAATATTTTATAAAGTTAATTTGCTCAATGGTATTTTTATAATGCTTTCCAGATATTACTCTCCTAATGAAATGTTTGGATAGCTATAAATTTAGTAAACAAGTCTCTTACTAGTTCTCCTTTCTCCCTGTCCTTCTCAAATATTTGTTAAATTCAAATAATTTAGTTTGAACAAACAAAAATCAGGAACTTTGCAATTTTAACCAAACTTTTTTCCTTATTTCTGAACATGGAGCAGAAGCTTCAGCCTTATCATAGGGACTAGTGGCAGTAGCTCTGCAATTGTGAGGTCTATTTTTAGTGAACAGTGTTGGCCCAAATTTTGGATTATGTGATTACTTACACTAAGTCATATTCTTAAAAAGAATCTAGTGCCTTGTTTTGGGAGTTGTTGGTGATGGTGGTAAATTATTTGCTTGGAAATCCAAGCAGAATATTTCAGAGAATGTGGTTTATTACATTTAGTATATTCTCTGTGCGAGGGTAGGAATTGATATCTGTCCAGCCATTGCAAATGATCATCCAAAGGAAACAAACAGAGAATTCCAGCCTTAAGATGCGCAGTTGCATATTGGCTTTACTTGCCATGCTGGGTGCGACACTGTGAAGTGCTCAGCTGGCTTTGTAGTGACAAAAAGCACGTGCACGTCTGGATCATCAAAAACCAGCATCTGAGGGCACAAATCTGTGCCTCTTACTTGCTGCTGCCTATCACCTGCCTTCCTAAACCTGCCTTTCCTTTCTCGCAGGCTCCTAACGCTCCTGGTAAGTAGGTTCAGCTACAGCAACCTGCCTGCTGGGCAGCTGATCTCAGATCTTCGCTGTGCAGGCTTCTGTTCCTTTGCCTGTACCGGGAGTGAGAGTTTGCAAGCTGCATTCACCACTGTTCCAGTCATTTGTGGTAACTTGCCAGGGCGCGAGCGGCTTAGACAGACTTGCCAGAAACCAGCTCCTACTGACCACTTGTGCTGAAGACCAGTCTTGTGCAACCCTCCCAGTACTATTCCTATGTTCTCTTTTCCCTCCTTTTACTGGAAGTGGAGAGGGTTGAATTACGTGAGGGTTGTCTGGACAGCAGTAAATTTAGCATTTGGTCTAACTAATTGGCATCTCTGCGGGCAACGAACCTTGGGTTTTTTCGTGCAGTTCGGTGAGTTGCAGAAGTTGCTGTGTATATAGCACTGCTGGTCTTCAGTCTGTGTATTGTGTAGGTCTGACGTGTAGCCACCCCTGATACATTAAATCCTGTGTAGGTAGGCTAGAGTAGGAAATAATTTAAAAAAAAGAAATAATATGGTAATTTATGTTCTCAAGTTTAAATACTTCTGTTTCTTAGAATCACGGTTTCTAATCTTCTGGAGGACAGAAAGTGTCTGGCTGTTTGATAGCAAAGGTTTCATGCCCTTTGGAGCTTTGTGAAGTGCGATGTTTTAGGATGGAATTTCCCTCCGTTCACTCCTCAATGCCAATTCCCCATCTAAAGAGATGGCTTCTGAAAAACAGCAAAGTGACGCACACATTATCATCAACAATTTTGAGATCTTCCCGGCAGAACAGAATGATCACATCTGTCAGTTCTCTATACCTCTAGGTGTCTTAGAGCCCATTTTTTAAGATTTAGAAATCTAAACTTGTAGATTTTTTCCCTTAAAGATACCTGCTGGCATCTTCCAGAATTCCTGAACAGATTAAATACCAACCTCTTGTTGCTTTCTGAAGTTATGCCCCTAAGATGAATGTAACTCATTCCAAGCTTGCATTGGTTTCTTCTTCTCCACTTTCTACATAGTTCCTTTCTAACAGCAGTAGCTTGTTCTCAACTATGCAAGTCAAATCCAGCTGCTACTGATACCTTCTCTTAGAACTGCATGGAAAAAGCTTATGGTGTAATACTACATACAGCACAAACTTGGTGGAAACTGGAACTCAGGAATGTTTGAATGATTTTGCCAATTACTCAGACCAAATGAAGTGCCTTCAACCCACATGTATATGTACAAAAAATAAAAGTCAAAAAGTGCGAAGAAAAAAGTGTAATCCCAAGGTTATGTGAGTCTTAAGCATATTTGGCTTAACTTCAGCCTCTTTTGACAGTCCTTGTTATCTGCCAGAGCTGCACAAATGGCTAATCCCTGCACGAGTTATCAGGCAGGGTGGAGATCAGATAGAAGCTGGGATGTCTGGTAGGTCAGTGGTTGAGTGAAGCTTCCCTTTCTTTTCCTTCCCAATAAAATGACTTGTCCTTAGCGTGTACCGCTTATAGTGCAGTCTTCAGGGATGTAGAAAACAAGGCCACTTCTACAACATGGGGGAAAAAATGATTGTGACCTCAAAATTATCATAATTCAGGTCCAGGAAGACACATAAAGTACATTTAAAAGTATGTGAATAATGATGTGAATTAGTTATTTTAATGTCTTCCAAGTGTACTTCATTTTGAATGATATCCTCTGATAGCATACACATGGTAAGGTATAATTGAAAAAACATGCAGCTGAATGGTTGAATGCAAAGTATAAATATACAGCTGCTAGCAGGTCAGAAGTCAAACTAGTAAAGCATATGCCAAATTCCCTTAGGGATCTCATTAGTGCGTGATTGAATATACATGTAGAGGCTAAATGAATATCACTGTTTGGGTCTACAGTGGATGAGACAATGACTAATCAATTGTAATTAGGGTTAGATGCTATTATTGACCCACATGTCTAGAATTAAATGCCCCACTTGGAGATTTCAACTTCCAAGGAGTTGAAAAATATATATGAATCTGTTTATGATAGTATGAGTGTTTGAAAAAATATTCTGAGCATTATTGCAACATTTTTAAAACGGAATGTCACTAAAGTCATTGCAAGCCAAGGCACTGAAGAATTCACTGCTCGTTCTAGGATTACTCTTGGTCCAGGAAAAAGTCTGTGGGATCTTGTGGAGCTGGGTGTAGTATCTGAACTTAGATACAATCATATTTAGGCCCACGTTCGGCTCCTCCCTAAAATAGCAGCTTGCTTTCTCTCCTCCACCCTTAGTGCTGCATTTTAATCATAACACATACTGAAATAATTATGGTTTAAAAAAGGAAAGCTCTAAGTCCTGTGCTGTTGATTAATCAAAGAAATTTTTAAACATTCGTAAAGGAATTTGATTTTCATTTCTGTCTGGAATCCTCCGTATTCCTCTCTTCAGCTTTCTCGTCTCTAGCTTTCTCTTTGACAGTGTCAGCACCTTTCTGGTAGAGATGAGCGTCGTCAGCCTCCAGAATATCAACAGCTCTGGCTCATCTGGGGACCTGTAGGAGTCAGTGGACAAGCTTGGGGTTGAAGGGATGTGCAGATAGACATCCCCACCGCCCGCACCCTGCAGAGCCACGGGCTTGCCAAGCTGTCGGGTTTCCCTTTGGTTTACATTTGGGATTTACTGTTCTTTGATGGGTTTTCTGCATTTGATGGTAGTACCAATGTTTTATGTTTGATGAATAACCTCCCCCACTCTTTTTCCAACTTGTTTTTCTTCTAGTGCTCACAGTATATATACATACTTGAACAGTCACCTGGATCTGATTAAGAAATCTTTGCCTGTGGGTTTCCTCACTGTTGATTTACATGTTTGGCCAGATTTCCATGGTAACAGATCTCCCTTAACAGATCTGACACTAAAGGGCATGGTAAGAAACAGCCTGTCTTTGCAAAAAGGTCAATACAGGGTAAAAAAAAAAAAGCTTGGAAGGAGGTTTTTTCAATTTTGAGTGTACTCCTCCGTAGCTATTTAAACTTTCCCATAGGATTTGGATTTCTTGCTGCATTTCGAAGTGGGCTAATGTTTCAGTAGAAAACCAGAGATCATCATAGTTGAGATATCACTACAGCCACATTTATTCTCTAAAAATATGAGGAGCGTTGTGCATGTCCTGGGAATCCCATTTCAGAGCACTGGCGAGCAGTGCTCACTGTTGACTCACCTGTCTACCAAATTTTGCATATCCTTTGCAATGAATTTCAACACAAATTTGGGTATGCCTATGTGGGAAAGGAATAAAATATTATGAGAAGAGAGTGCCCGATTTAAACAGATGAGTGTTCAGTAAATGTCCTATGTTAGAGTTGCTGGGTGGTAGAGTTCAATAGAAACTGAAAAGCTCCTTTGCTTATGTTAAAAACGGGCATAGATGCTCTTGTGATTGGAAATAGGCACCCGTGGCGCTTCATACATCTTTGTTCAGAGGTAAACCTGATCTGAATCTGGCTTGTGGTTTTAAAATGGCTGCTTTTGGAACTCAGAGGGCTTGAAATACTGTGTTCTGTACAACATTGCAATCTGGGACCAGAAAGAGCAGTGTTTGGAAGCTCACCAGAGGACCTCTGCTGGGGAGATTTTCAGCCCATCTTGAAGCATTTGGATGTTTCTCTTCACTGAGCTTCATGGTGGTAGATCAGCTAGGTCACAGCACGCTGCACTGTTACTGCACAGGACCAGAACAGGAATATCATAAGGGTATGATTTGATGGCATCAAAATACCTGGTGATTAATGCAAAAACATACTTCAAAAAGGCATGTTGTCCTTGAAGTGAGCATCTCCAGCTACTCACCAGCACCACAACCTGCTGTATTTGAGGTTGAGATAGGAAAGGGTAGGCGTAAGCACTGCAACACGTTGTAAACCACAAACAAAGGAAACGTGAAAAAAAAGAGATGGTTTATATTTTTTGTGTGTCCTAATAATACCTGCATTATTTTGTGAAAGAATTACGTGCTGCAACAGAATCAGAATTTCCTTGGCATGATGGCTGTATGCAAATGCTGGTAACAGCAACACATTTTTTCTGCCACAGTTATGGCTGCATCCAGGTCTTGCCTATGCTGACGTTAATCCAGAGTAACTACAGGGCAGTATTGATTTCTGTTGGAGTAAAGGAGGTTAAGATACAGTCTTTAATTATTAATTGTGTTTCAGCGTTAGGGTGCTTGGAAGGGAGGGGGAGAAATGCTTTTAAAATGTTATTTTTATGTAATAGCATTTTCATATTATTACATTAAATACATTCACAAGCAATATCTGAGTCATAACATAAAACTGTCAGAGGTAATCTGTCTCTAATCCCATACAGTATGCTGCTTGCTCTTTATTTCTTTGCAAGGGCAAGAACAACTTATGTGGTTCTTCCCCAGATCAGGAATAACATGTTTAACATAACATTATGTGTACAGCTCACAAAAGTAGGGCTTAGAATTAGCACTTAATACTTGTTACAACAAGAAACCATAGAAAATAATGAGAGCTTTACCTTGGCTGGATTTGTACGTTTTCTTTTTGATCTTTGCACAGGTTGTTGGACTAACATTGTCTCGGGGTCTGGACGAACTTGCCCTTATCTACTTGGCCACAATTCAAGCCATTGCTGTAAGCCATTTTACGTGCCTAGAAGAATAAATGAATTGTCTGATGTTCTGTGGCAGACTGATCATTCCCTTCTGCTAAACCGATTTCTAATAATAGGTGAATTCACTTAATGGACTTCTTAAAGGAGCAAGATATCGTTTACCCACATTGGTAGTTACTCCCTGCTGTAGGATAATCGGCAGACTGTGGAGAAAACGTTCCCCTAAAAAGTTTTCTTTTGCCTCTAGTGCAGATGTGAGGAGAGAGGCTGATACTCTACGGGGCAGTGTTAACATCACGGGCTGTCTAGAGGGAAGCTGAGAGAGTGGAAAAAAAAAGCTTTGGCCACTGAATGAAGGAACTTGTGCTCCCCTAAAATGCCTCAGCTTCAGATTGTTCCTAAATCCATGGATTTCCCCTGCTTGCCTGTTAGATGAGTCAGAACTCTGTACCACAGCAAGTCGGAGTGGCTCTGGGGTTCGGTTTGTAGCACTCCAGCCCGAGCAGACCAGATCCCATTCCTCCCTCGGGTCCCCTGCTGCAAGGCAAGCAGTTGTCTCGTGTGCAGCGTTTCCAGCCCATGGCTCTGGTTCGCTAAGAGCAGGCAGAGGAACCGTCTTTATGAAAACAGCCTTGATGTTTGCTAATGTGCAGAGATGGGTCATTGTATTGCAATACTTTTGTTTCTGCCCTAATTTTCTCTGGAACCCAGGCTTTCCACTTCACAACAAGTTCTATTTTCTAGTGAAAACCTGGGTCAGAAAAGTTGTTTTGAAACCCTGGTGCAGGGTATCTTCAGTGGGGCGTGTTGTCCCCAGGCATTCGGTGGCTGAAGTCACCGTTCCTTTGACATCCTTTTTGTAATGTTTTTTTTTTTTTAAAGATTGTTGAACTAGAGGTGCTTTTGCAAAACATTAACAGTTTGATGAATTGGGGAGTTTTCCTGACAAAACCCTGTTCAGCTGGAAAACTTCCAAACTCCTCTACTGGTTAAACAACAACTTTGCTAGGCTGGGTCAGCCATCTGGGATATAGAGGGTGGGCGGCTGCTGTAAATTCACTGTGCATTGTACATCGTATGCGTTAACCCTCCCTCTTCAGCAAATAACGGGAACTTAACCCCAGCCTGGAATTCCGTGTGGGGAGTTTTGATCCTTTTCAAGAGGAATGTAGCTCGGTTCTACCTGATGCTTCACTATAATCCCAGCATTTCCATCAGAATGTCTAGGAGAGTTTGAACAATGGCAGCGACTGATACTGCCCCTTAAAAGAAACTTGCCAGTATCGAACAGGTGCTCCCTTATTGTATCGTGCTAACGAACTGGAAACGTTCTCTGCTGGAAATCCTGGGAAAGTCACCTATTATCTCATTATATGACACAGCTCAAATTTTATTGGGAAATGCAAATACTGTGTTGAACACTAAATTCAGGGTCTGCATATCTTTTTGATAGCTAATTGAGCTGGTAATGGGATTGAATATAAAAGGCCATACTGTAGTTTTCGTTGTAAGTTAATGGAAATTCTTAAAATGCTATTGAAACAGTAGCTAAGAAGTAGACAAAGCAGACTTGCTTTTAAATTGATATATTTACTTAGGAAAATTTAATTTTCCTCCCCTACTCCAGCACTTGCAACTTTAGCTTCACTTTTGTTGGAGGAAACAGTTCTCGTCCAGGACAGTCCCAGTCCTGTAGCATTAGCTGTCTTCAGTGGATGCAAGATAGAGTTTAAACCTAAGTAAAAAATCTTGTAAAAAGTGTAGGCCTGCCCACAGAATGTTAATCTCTAGTTTTCTTTTCAGCAGGAGACGCTTTTTTCTTTTTATATAAAATTTGCATTTGAAGCCCCTCAATTTGCATTTTGTCCAATCCAGGATTAAATTAGTCCCCCCCTTCCGACCACAGTGAAGTAAGTCTGGCTTTAATTTAAATTGCTATGTGAATACAATTTTCCAGGCAGGTAAACACAAAATAATTTTCACAGCATGTTCTTTCTCAGGGTCTTTGACATGTGTATGTTGTGAGAGAAGTTGTTAATAAATTTGAATTTCACAAGCAGTGAAAGAGAATATCCTTTTAACTATGCATTGCAAAATGCAGTGCAACAGTTAGACGGATGAGAACATGGTCGGAGATATAATTGTGGCCGTCAAGCCCGTTTGGAGGAGACAGACTCTTTTTAGAGCAGTTTATTTTTCCATAATTAAAATTGTGGCTGTGTGATTTGGAAATTAGCCCTCTGTGTCAATAGGGAAGCGATGGATTTAGTCAGCTGGTGTTGCGGCTGCTGAAGTTCCTCACAACCGCTTGCCTGAAAAACCAAATACATTTGAAGGCCTATCCAGACTGGTGCCAGTCATTCATAGTGAACGTCCCCGCTCTGATGAAACTCCGCGAGCTGCGATTTTCAGTAGCTTTTATTTGAAGAGGGGTTTATTGCAGGCTGCAGACCTCTTAATGAGCTTGCGGCGTAGCAGAAAGAAAACTTGAACGATGGTTTGTGAGAACTTTGACCAGATTGTGTTTTGTGGGGAATGTACCTACAAAGAGTCAGCTGGGGCAAAATTTTGGCTTGGATTTGGCGCTTTGCCAAGCCTGAGCTTCAAAATTCACTTCCAAGGTATTATAAAGAGCTGGGAATTATTTTTGGACAAATAGTTTGTCAAAGAAATGGAAAATGTTCTTGCAAGACGAGAGAGGGAGAAGGTTGTAGTTGGAGGCAAGCAAGCAAACAAAAAGAGAAAAGATTTTTCTAAAATGGCAAAGCACTTGCTTTCATCGTTCGCGGAGCGGAACGCTGAGCTCTTCTCAGTTGAGGTTCTCAAAATGGAGACTGTGCTTGAAAAGTTTAAAAATATGCCTAGATTTTAGATGTTTCAGTTAATCCAGACATGAAATGGAACATTTTATTTTTCATAGGGCAAAGGCCAAGAGAAATAGTTAAGCCAATACAAAATTCTTCAGGTTTTCCTTTTTGCTGAAAAGACAGAAAATACAAGGTTTTTATTTGCTCCTTTTTTTGTTCTGTTTTTCTGTTTGGCTTCGGAATTGAAGTCTCTTTACTGAGAGTGATGGGATACAAAGTAAACAGAAATTTTTGGTGCGGATGTCTTTGCCTTGTAGGTTTTAGTTCTGGATCTGGAAATGTTTTCCATCCTCTGCTGTGCTTGGTCACAAACAGCTGCTTATCACTGCTATCAGTTTTTCCTGGTGCCTAATTCTGTGTCTTCTCATAATCCCAGTCTTCACCTTGTTGGTACTTCCCTGTAAGCCCCATTTCCCTGTGCTGTTGTGTACTGGTACGTCTTCACTTCTGCAGCCAGCCCCAGGGTGTTTACTGCCATGTGCTGTGCCCAGGTACTTCCCAATTCTTGGTGCCATCTACTTGACTTCTGTCATTCTTAATTACAATGCCAGTGGCTGCCTGGAAGCTAAGAAGAGACCAAACCCCTGCAGGTATCTTCCCAGCCCTCCAGTTACTGGTAGGGGCAGTTAGTGTCATTCTTTTCAGCAATATCCTTCTTTTTAGCAAATTGTGCTTTGAGATCTGTTCCTGTGTTTGCTCTCCTGTGCTCATGTGGGGGTTTTTTTGTTTGTTTTTTTCCCCCTTTCTGAAGTTAGGAACGAGACATATTTTGGAAACCATGGAGACTGCAGGGCATCACGTCAGCACACTGTTCCTGTGTGGTGGGCTGAGCAAGAACCCTCTCTTTGTGCAGATGCACGCTGACATTACTGGTAAGTTAGAGGAAGTGTGGCGAAAGGAGGGTAAACTACTTCATTTTAGGTGGCGAAACACTTTGTCTTTGGAAAAATAAATACTTCCTTTATATAGAACTTTATTTTGCTGGTTGGCCAAAAAGTGTGTAATGAAATGTTACTTCCTGCAAGACTGAATTTCCTGAAATTTGAATACATTTGAATAGCACAGAGATGCAGCACAAACAAAAATCCGTACTTTGTGTTGTTAGAAAACAGACTTCAAGAGAAACCTCCAGCATGATTGCCAATCTGCAGATCTTAGCCTTACAGGATTTTTTTAAGAAAAGATAATAAAATACATATAAAATTTTGGTATGGAATTTTTAAACCCAATATGTATGAATTACGTGTCAGAGATTTCTCACTATCAGATTTTTTAAGAGTTATTTGAGACGTTCTACAGAAATTTTTCCATTCAGTCAGATTACAAGATGATAGATGAGGATAATGCCCACTACATTTTGTGGCTTGCATAAGATCTGTTTTACTAAAACCTCTATCAGTCCTCTGCTGGGCTTCTGACACTTCCTGCTCATGCTGGCTATTGTATCCATTATAGAGAACAATTCTTTTCTGAATTGCTTCTTTGTCTGTATCGTTAATATGGTTTAGAGGGCAATTTCTAGATCCACGCTCCTGCATGGGGTTGCATTTGGTTTTGTGAATTCCTGATGGGTGGAAGGTCCCAGGAATGTGGTCCATTACAAGAGGCAGTCTCAGCCTTGTACGGTATTTTTGGTTTCCCTGAAGCCTCTATGTGTTGGACATCTTAGCACACATGTGAGCCAGTTGAATCTACTTTTAAAAATGTGGAAAAAATAACAAAATTTAGTGTAAAGTACTTCAGAGAAACTTTGAATGATGTGTGTTTTGGGTATATTTCAAATTAAGACCAGTTGAGCTGTCATGAATAGAGTTTAAGGCTCATATTTGGGGCATTTGGTCTGGAGATCCAACTTGCCCTAACATCAAACCACACTTCATAACCCTTACTCAGGAGGGAAGGTGAAAATACGCTTTATGTATGTATCTGAGATGAAATCAGGAGCAGAGAAGCAAAAAGCACAATGCACATTGACCTTAAACTTCACTCAATACGTTCTAGTCAATGTGACGCTTTCTGTTTGTGAAAAATGATGTTGTCAAGTCTGTGTGTCTATTGTCAAGAGCCTTTCCTTCTGTAACTCAAATGTTTGAGGTGAATTTCAGCTATGTGTAGAGTTGGGATGCTGGTTCGTGATGTCTAAAAGAAAAGATCTGTGAAAAGGTATTCTGATTAAAATGTAATCAGAAGTTCTTTGACTGTAACTAATGGCCAAGTACAATTCAGTACAAAAAGGCCTTTTTGCAGCCTGGAGCTCTCCCCCATTTGTAAAATCAGTGACTGACAAGGGATGTCAGAGTTCATCTAACTGAAATGCTCTTGGTTATGTTGAACTCATTAGAGCCTATCAGATAAAATAACTAACATTCCAGGATCAATCCCCCATTCTTTCCCGAAAAGAAAAAAATCTGAATATATTATTGTTAGCTGCAAATGCCCATGACTCAGCCATGCAGACATCCAATAGATAACTTTGGAGGCCACTTAAAAAGTATCTTGATCTTTTTGTTTGCCTGGTAAGAATTCTGCATTCATTCCGACGACGCGGGAAACGCACAGTAAATTTTAGAGCATGCTGAAAATGGCTTAGTGCTTCCGCGCCTGGCAAACGGCCGCGTAGCTGTAAGCTCAGGGTTTAGATTTTCTCTTCCCAGTTGAGCCAAGCCCTGAGCTGCGGTCAGTCCGAACTGGAGGAATGCTCAGGTGATCGATCCTACCCTCATGTTTTTGAGGTGGGTTTGTTCGGTCAGAGGAATTTAAGGGATGCTGCAATGACACTAGTTTGCTGTTAGTCATTCCAGCAATCAAACAACAAGGTCTCCCTGTATCAGCTTTCGTTCCCCGTCACTCTGCTTGTGCCAACTGTAGGAAGAAATGGCATCAAGACCATTGTGGCACCATTCTGTCACTCGCTGAGAGATGGTTGTAAGGAGCTTTACACTGGTGGAACAGTGCAAAGTTAATGTAATATAACTGGCTGCTTGGGGCGCAAGGTGGATTTGCTTTGTATCAGTAATTTTTTCTTGTATTAATGATGGTATTTCTTATTTTGAAAAGTGTGCATTTTGCCTTTTCCTCTGTAGGAGTTCTTCATGGCTCACTTTAGAACTTCCTCCCAGTTTCAGCTCCTTCTAATCTTACAGCTGGCTCTCAGGAGCAGCAGTTTTTGGGGCATAGTATCACCGAGGCTATTCACAGAAGGAAGCCCTCCTCCCACCACTGCGTTTGCTTCATTGTTCATTGAATGAAATTATCTCAGAAATGGAAATCTAGGCACTTGCCACTGCAGGGATATTCAATATTTTGGCTTAGTGAGGATAAACTTCTGAAGTGCAGCTAGAAAAGTATTTAGACTTATGCCATTGTTTTAGGTTTTTAGGGAGCATTAAGAAGGCAGGCTGATTTTTATTTGTTCATTAGTCTTTTTCCTGCTGTTTTTACACTAGTAATGCAGGTCTTAGAAGACTTTGTGTGAACCGAGGGAAAGTATGTTCATGATAGTACCCACGGGTGATGAAACAATAATGTTTAATTCTACTTCAGAATATATAGTTTGTTTGTTTATTTGTTTTGCCAGTGTTTGAATCTTGTTTTGGAGTCTCTTGCACAATTTGGAAGACAATATTTCTCTTGTTATTTCATACATAGCTTGTGAAAGTTTACTAGTCATATTTTCATGTCTTCCAGCAAAACCAGACTGGCTTTGTTGGCTATATATTTCAAAACAAACACAAACAATCTTTTTTTTTTTTTGGTTCCTTGTGAAAGAAAAAAAAAGGATACCACCCTGTTTTCCCCTCGAGGTCAACTTTTAATAGGCACGTGGGTTTGGAGGGTGTGTGTAACAGGTTTGTACGAAGCCCTTTGAGATAAATAGCCGCTGTCAAAGATCTGGGGGTTTGTTCTTCGTATGCTTTATGTTCTGCATTATTATTTTGCTGGAATTGTTTTACTTAAATTCTGCATTTTTCTTGGAGCTTAGAACCACGCAGCAGAGCTTTACATTAATCTACAGTAGAATGTAGCTCTGAGTGGATTTGCGAACACGGCTTTCAAGTCCCTTTTGATGCCTTTTGTCTTTGTCTTCTTTGCTTTAATTATTTACTGTGCCGCTCGTGCAGTACTGCTGTATTCTTCCTAACAGAGGCACGGCCTTTTCTTGTACAGGCAAGCCTGTTGTCCTGTCCAAAGAAGTGGAGTCTGTTTTGGTGGGTGCTGCTATTCTTGGAGCTTGTGCTTCTGGGGATTTTGCATCTATACAGGTATGCAGTGCCTGATTATTATTTTTATTTTTTTCAGTTCTAATGTGTTTTACACTTTGAAATTTGGCACCGTGCACAGACTTTAATTCAAGTGGAGAAGTTTGTACCTTCTGCACAGCCGGACAAGAGCCAGCATTGCTTTCTCTCCACCCTCTTTTTAAGTCCATATGTTATTGAGGTGCGTTGAAGATTCCTTTGTCTTTTGACTGTAGGGCCATGCAGGTTGAAGCTGCTGTCTGTGAAGTTAGGCCGTGTAATTTTACAGACAAAAAAAAGGGAATTTGGCAAGGCTCTGATCCTGCAAGAAGGTCACGCTTTCATCTCAGTTATATTTGTCCTACTTTCCTTCCTTCATATTGAGGAATGTTAAACAGAAAAACCAACCTAGCACTATTTATGCAGTAAAAAATGACACACCTATACCTCTTGTCTTGCCCACAGTGAATGCAGCGTTAATAATGAGGATGGAATTTCATGTTTATTCATGTTATTTTAATCCATTAGTAGTTGTAAAAGTAGCAGTAAGGCTTTTGTGTTCAGGGGATCAGCCAAAGCATGACTTAGCTACATTTATATAAACAACAGCAGTATACAGAAAGCCAGAGAACGGTCTGAGTACCCCAAATCATCTCTCTTCTCCCAGTGGCACTCCCACTGGTGTAAGACATGTGCTCTTCTCACGCTACACAAGAACACTAAACAGTACACTGCATTCAGTTAGACAAAAGTGATTATAGGGATAGATAGGTCCACAGATACACTTTTCTTTTGTAGGTGAAATTTTGCACAAAAACTTAACGAAATGTATTTTCTGAATAGGGAGGTCAGTTAAATTGATGCCGTTCCAGCGGGATCCAGAAACAGCTCACCATAAGCTGCACAACTGGGCTGTCCTTGGCTTTTTTCCAAATGTGAAATTTCCAAATGTGAATATTCTGCAGTGCCATGGAGGTTAGCAGGAAGAGCGCTTTCCTTTCATAAGAATTTTGTTAGAATTAATCCCATTGCAACAAATATCTAGTACTATATATATCCGTATTTAATAATTTCAGTGCTTATAAGGAGAACTTGTTTTGGTAAATGCAATTCCAGTAGCAACTTATGATGATTAATTCTTACTCTTTTGTCAATCTTCTGCCTCCAAATGCAGATATTTCATTCCGCGTTTCAGATGCTTTCCACAACTATGCAGTAACTGAACATCTCAGAATTGATTTTAATAAGTCTTTCTTCATAACCATAAGAAAAATATAAGGCTGTGAAATATTCTTGATGTGTGTTTATATAATTTTGGTGTATTCATTTACTGTTAGTGTTTAACTCTACTCTTGTATATAGAAATATTTCAGAAGCATATCCAATGATGTCAGAACAGATACGTGTGTTTTATACACACGTACATACATCAGTCTGCATGGCAGGCTCCTGCAGAAATTGTTTTCAGTGAAACCAGATCCTTTGGACCAGCCGTGCCACAGGCTTTTTAATTTAAAAAGTGTTTACTCTTTTACTGTTACAATATGTCAGGAGGTACCTGCCTCTGCTTACGGGAATGGTTTTTGGCTTGTCCTAAGTACAGTCCCGGTTCTGTGGGTCTTCCTGGAGTAAACTTCTCTGAAGGGCCTACCTGTGACTGTCTGGAGCCGGACTTCCTGACTCCTTACTCTCTCTTCCCACTTCTGCTTGAATTAAGTAAATTAATACCAGTACATAAAGAAAAAGAACAAATATCAATTGCAGTCCGGTGCCTCAGCACTGCATAAGGAGACTCGTTTCCCAAACGCAGCCGCTGCCTTTCTCAGTGCTTCAGCAGCTGTTTGTGTAAGGTCTGGTTCCAGTCAGCAGGAGAGCTTCCTTTTGTTTCGCTGAGTTACAGGTCAAGCCCATGGGCTTCCCTGGGATATCTCCGAAACAGAAAAGGGGAAACTACTGCTATTATATATCCCACTGGGCATTTGTAGCGTGTTTCTTTTCATCGTAGTGCCTGTGGTGATCGCTGGGAGCCAGGTGAGGCCCTGAACGCTGTCCAGGATTCCACAACATCTCTGCAGTGTGAAAAAACCACCCGCTAAGGGTTTTGGCTTAGTGTGTGTGCAGAAGATTGCGGTTAAAGAGGTGCCAGTATGGCAGTATCAGTTGTGTCACGCAGCAAATATATTAGATGATATAAAAATATTTTAAAAAGAATTCAGTTACATGGGATCAAGAAACAACAAACTGAATCAATGTCTTTAGGGGGCAGGGAGGCATAAATGTGTATCTAGCATTGCAGCTCAACAGCCTTCTCTTACATTTATTTTTTTAACACATCTTCCAAACGAAACCTTTCTTAGAGGTGCTGCTGCGAACATTCAGCATCGTTGTAGCCTTTGCAAATAGCAGAGTTTATTACCTGTCCTCTAACAGATGGTTTGTGCTTAATTATTGTGCTTTCCAAAGCTCTTTGTTTGCTCAGTCTAATTGTAAAGGAGAAAATGGTGGGGTTTTTTACCAATAACCTTGTTCCTTATGCCTATGGTTGTTTGAAGGGGAATTTTTACTGTATTTGTCCCAGTGACTGGTCATGTTTCTCAGAATTATTTTTGGACATTTCCACTCAATGTCAAAAGCAAAACACTTAAAAGCTATCTGGTTTTCATGGGTTGGCTGTTCTCCATTTTCTAAATCTCGAGCATCGTTAGGACAGCTTGGAAATAGGACCCAAAGCCAGGATCCCTCAAAATCACTTCTGATAATCCTAGTCCAGCTTTAACACGCTCTGCTAACAAAAGGGCTGGCTGCTGAACAGACACGTAAAACCCACTAGTGATGAGCAATAGCAGTCGTGCTGCCAGGGAATCTTGTGTGGAAGTATGTGCCTGGTGGGTGATGCTTCAAGGAGCTGCTGCACCCACGGAGCAGGACCGTTCTTGTGTCCGCATGCTAACGCCGATGCTCTGGGCATGTAATGTGCATTATGTGTTAGCACTGACCTGTGGCAGCGTCGGGCTGCCAGGTCAGAGCCACTGCTCCAGCAGTCTGCTCTTCACTCAGAAAATCGGGACACACAGAGAAGATCCTCCAGATCTACCAGAGCATCACTTGTCAATAGAGGAAAGAAAAGATGGGTCAGCTAGGGGAGACCCAATTCTGTGGTAACCATATATAGTAATTAGAGTTGGGCTTTATTTAGCGTAACAGTTAAGAAATGCATTGGAATTGGATGGTATTTCCTTAGAGGTAAAGGATGTGGCTGTGGCAATTGCTGTTACTTTCATACTCCTGTACTGTCCTGATGCTTAGTCCTGTGGTATTCCATTGCTGGGATTTGGAAATGAAGAAGTATTTGCTTCAGAGACACATTAGAGGATGGTTTATCCAAGGACAAGCAGCTCACTTGCCTACGTATCTCTGTCTGAGAAACCCAGTCAGAAGTGTGAGTGAGACAACAGGATTCTTACCCTTCGCTTTCTTGGGCAGTAGTCCATGGTGGCTGGAACACTACAGAGCTTTTCCTCTGTCCTTTGGTATCCTTAAATAAGGTTCTTCTCACAAAGGAACAAGCACCGAGGTACCTCCTGCCTCTTTTCCCTTCCCATGCCACAACAGTGACTATTTGCAGGATGCAGCGTTTTGATTCAATTCTTCATTTTCATATCTTTTTATTTGTATTATGAGTGATTTGTGGAGTACAGGTTTTCATGCTTTCTGTTGAGCACATCTGTATTAGTACCAAACTTCTCAGTATGCTGAGCCTTTACAAAGAAACGCTGGAAATGAAGGTTATTGCAAAATTTGTAACCACACAGGTTAATTTGCTAGATTCTAGTGTGGTTTTTAAAAGCTCAAGCCCCTTGAAGCTGCAATTTCATCTTTAGGTAATTCTATCAAGGAAAGATTTATAACCTCCATCTCTCGTGCCTGGTCGCCATATGTTGTTGCTTCAAAGAATGTTGACTTCCCTATTTTCCTCTTCATTTACTCTCCCTGCATTTTTCTCCTCTGTGGTAAAACTGAATTAAAACAATTGGTCTACCCAAAAAGAAAAAAAGAACATGCAGTGTGGTGTGTTCCCCGTTTCGTCTTTTGGTTATTTAGTTTCTAGAGTCTCCGGAAAGGGGAGAAAATCTTCTGAATTTCTCCTTGCAGCTTGGGTTATCTTTCAATTTGCCCCTACAAATGCTGCACCCTTTTTCTCTTAGTGGCATTGTTGTGGCTGTAAGCTGTAACAGCCTGGCTGGGTCACAGAACACAGTGCTACGTAAACTAGTATGACAGAAGGATTTTTAAACTATACACTGGATTTTCAGGTTTTGGATTTTTGATGTGCTGCATTGAATGAAAGAACATTAACATTGCTGCCTTAGATGGGTCAATTTATTGGTTCTGGCCATTCCTTTCATGCTGAGCAGCAGGATCCTGGTTTTCTATGGGATTGTTTCTGTAGTAAAAATATAGTTTCCGGTTTAGCAAGCCAGCAATTCCTTCTCAGTAAAAATGTTCAATAAATAAATGTCAAAGTTTCCAGTATATCCTCGTTACTCTGCCTCACTTGTATGTAATTGAAAATGGGAAGAAGGTGCTGTTTGAGTTGGCAGTTATCCAGCTCATTTTTTTGGGTAGCCTACTCCTTGGGACAAAGCTGTGCACCAGGGAATGGGATTATTGCCATATAAAATCCTACAGCCCACTGACTATTCCTTAATTGCATATTAAAGCAATTAATAAAATCACCTGGATGAAACCAGATTACCAGATTTATTTTGGATTTGCTGTCTTAATGTGGGCCATTGTTGCTGGCCGATATGAAAGAGAAGAAACTTTGTATCATTTACTACAGTTAATTTTACTGGTAAGCTCATGTAATCAGCTTTCTGTAGTCATTTTTGGTGTAAAACATTGAGCTAGAATTTAGAGTCGGCATGGCTACAAGATTTTTCAGGTACAAAATTGACTGTTTAGGGAGTTGGAATCTTTTCTTGTTAGTTTTGATTCTTAGCAAGTTGGTGGTGTATCCTGCAAAAAGATACGGAGAAGCTTTTTTGTTGTTTCTATAAAGAGGATTGGAGGTAATATAAAAATTGGCTGAATTCTATAGAAAGAGGTGTTGGGTAATCACCCAGTGTGGATTAGCTGAATTACTTAGTAGCAGCTGAGCAAGTGAAGTATCTCTTAGGCACAATTTGCATCCCTGGAAGCAGCTCTAGAAGCTCTGGGGATCATGGTCACCTGGCTCGCCTTCAAGATAGCAGGGGTTGGAAGCTGTGATGGTGCAGGGGAAATGATTCACTTACAGCTCTGTGCTAAAGGAACTCAGAAGAGTTTTGTTTGTGCAGCGCTCGGTTATACTTAGTTTAATGGACATCTCCCCTCAGTTGTGTGGGAAGTTGTTGGGTGGTAGAGCAGAGAGGATAAAATCAAATAACAAAACCCACAGATAACACAAGTTTTCTAAAGATCAGCCAGGAAGAACATGCGACACGCAGCGTCTTCGCCTCTTAACAATGAAAATGTTACAGACTGTCATGAATGGAAAGAAGTTCCTTAGCGCAACAGTTAGTCCACAAACTTGGTAGTGGCCCAACTGGCAGCTGTGCATAGACAACATTTCAGAAGAACACCCATAAGTAGTACTGGGACACGCTGAACATTTCTGCTGACAGAACTGGAGGGGATTAGGCTATTTCCATTTCTGGATCAGTCAGTCTCTGGTGTAATTTTGTTCCCCTTATTTCAGTGGACGTGCTTCAGTTGATGGTCTGATCCTCTATTCCTCTTCCAGAGCGTTACCTGTCAGGTCATGGGTTGAAATTAATACCAGCGTCTTGATTTCCATATTTTCAAAAGCAAGAACCGAGTGAAAGATCAGGGAGGGGATAGTTTTTTCCTTAGAAATGGTAATAACCTGGGAAATCAAAAGAGGAAATAAAATGACTTCTCCCTGTTGAGTTAGGGAATGTTGCCTTCCCTCATCTCATTAAAAATGTAAAGCACGCTTGTTTTTGAGCAGGGTGAATTAGTAATTAAGTGCTATAATCAACTTGTGTAAACATAATATTGGAGGAGAGCAGCAAATTAATCATTTGGTTGGCTTGCCTTACCCAATTAATGCACCTTTTAGTAAAGGCCTTCCTGCCGTGTTGGGATGGGTTTTTTTTCTCCTGTTCCCTTAATCAGTGGATTTTGGAAAGGCGGAGGAAGGAGGTGGTTGTTCTTAGGCACCGTGCTGTACACAGGGAGTATGTTAAGGTGCTGTGATCTTGCCTTTTCTTCAGAAGCTCCAAGTTTGTACATGTAGAGTTTGAGCCCAGGGTTTAGTGGAGACTGTCCGTGGGCAGGGCTGGGTGACAGCTCTTGCCTTTCTGAGTAGTGTTTGAGACAGTATTCTGATGGTGAAAACAGCTGAATCTTTGCAGTCCCTTCGTTTGTTGTTCCCTCGCTTAATACTGGCAGCAGAGTCACCAAGGGGTGTCATGGACAGTTCGTGATGTGGACTCTACTGCTTGCTGAGAACCACACTGTTCTCCACGTAAGCAGCTAAGCTGTTTGATGGCTGTGGACTATATTTGCAGCTAACCACGCCTGGACTCAAAAGCAGTGACTCGGCAGTAGAAAAACTCTAGCCCTTTACCTCTTTCCTTGGTGTTTTGACACTGAAATACATCTTTGCCTAATTGAAAGGGTTTTTATTTTCCTGTGTAATAAAGTTAGATTCAATATGGCATGCGTGAAACCACCAAGATATTGGCAATGCCTCTGGCTTTTGTATAGAGTCAGCTGCCTTCTTACCAGAAATCTTTAGAGAAATATAGATGAGAGAGAAAAATTAAAAGGCAGTGATTTAATGGCCACTGTCCAGTTCCTTGTGGCCTAGTGTTTATGGTACAAAGAGTGCCTTTTTAGTTAGCATATTTTGGTCTTACTGTCAGAAGCCTTTGCAGTAAGGGTAAAAAGCAGATGAATCACAAATACTCCTTTGCCCTAAGGATGATCCTTCTGTATTAAAGCTGAGAAATAGAAATGCTTGTCTGTCTCTGCCAAGCCTAGAATGAGCTTTCAGTCCATTTGAGTGTGATGATTTTTTTTTTTTTTTCACTTTTCAGGCCACAATAAAAATATAGAAGCATTTCTTGCTTTATTTCAGCTGACTTCAGTGGACGGTATTTCCATACGGTTGGAAATCCTCTTGTGGTGGGAGTTAAATCACACATACAAGCACCACCACGTAGAGAGTCAAACAGCTGAGATGTTGCTGTGGCTGGCAGCATGATGCTTTCACAAAAGCGCTAAGAAAAGTACCCTCTGTCTTGTTGCTGTTTACTGACATGTGATACGGGTTGACATCTGTTGCCCTTCTCATTTGAGGACTGTTTGCTTTACTAACTTTAACATTTCCACATTGCTGCGCTGCTGAAGTGCAGATACACAAATCTCCTTGGAGTCCCCGAGGTCCTTTTATGAGGAGCAGAGCTGCCATCATTTGCCATCGTCCTGCTGGCTGCCTTTTACATTGGAGTTGAGAGAAATAACTCGGTTGCTGTTAAACGTTCTTGGTGGAGCGCAACGTCTAGCGCTATATGTTGTCATACATTTGATGGATTACCGGATCAGTACACGCTGTACAGTAGTGTTTGGTTCATTGTCACAATAGGTGATTTGTGGTAGGTTTATATCACTTGAAATTATTACAGGTAAAAACTTGTCTACGAAAATGTCAAAGTTTGTAGTAGCAGGTCATATAGCTACTGGAATGACAGATGATCTTAGTCCGTAATCCTAACGCAAGATTCGCAGTTAGTGTAAATCAGTATTGCTCCCGGATTTCAGAGGAGTGACACCAGTTTACTCCAGTGCCCTGATCCAATCAAGCTCTCAGGTACATCATCTAACTTTCAAGCAGGCAAGCAGCTCAGCTGAAGATAAGCAGGACTGCCCAAGTGCTGAAGTACTTTGCTGGATCAGAGCCCGAGCAGGAATCTGATACACAGTTCACTGGTAGATGACACATCTTGAAATGATAAAGGCTGTTAGAGCTCTCGCAATCGGTTCGTGTTATTACCCCTTCAGAAACAAGTTGGGGATGCTTTAGGTAATAGGATACAAAGACGGTGTCTTTCGTTAAGTGCTGTCCTTTTGCAGAAACTTTGCATGCTCCATTTTAAATGTCATCCGGCACACAAACGTTCAGATTTGGAATTTCTCTGTAACTCTTTAATGACAAGGAAGGGCAGCTGCAGCAGGTCAGCATCATACATTGGCTATCACAGAACTACCCATTAAAATTAGCTGAGTATTTCATGCAGAAGTACTAACGCTGGGGGCAGCAATCTCAGAAATCCAGTACTTACAAGTGTGGCCATATCATTTTTCTGAAAGTAGGTGGCTTAATGAAATACCACACTAATTAACTGAAAGGAAACATGGCCCTTTGTTTGGGCATCAGTGGAAGGAGATGGGGCACTGTGTGGTGGGGTATCAACGTGCCTTACCTGTTCTTGAGTTCTGTCTGAGACTGGTGATAAAGGTTTTATTACTTATTTTTTACATTTATGAGGATGGACTGAAAGGGTAATAAAGACCTCTTAGGTGCTCAAATGACCAAAGAAATCTATTTAATCCTCTGTCTTTATGCTGAAGGTGTAGCCGGCTTTGTGCATTGGCACAACTCCATTGACTTCACTCGAGTTCTGTATCTTACCCGATTACCGTATGTATGTAAATACGATCTCTTCTCTCTGTAGGCTCAACACATACATTGTCATGTCTTTTAGCTTTTAATAAACTGACATCAGCTGGTGTTGGCAAAGAATAAGATTTAGTGTTGTGTTAACCTGCAGAAGTTAAGACTCTCACTAAACCAATGGTATTCTTCTCATCTGTCAGTAAGCCCAAGACCTGGCAAGCAGGAGAAAACACACTGCCTAGAATAGTTCAGGTTCTGCTGCTGAATATTTTTGTAACAAACCATGAACTGACCATGGTGGAATTTGTCTAAGGAGAAGTACTATTAGTTGATGGTTTTTTTTCAAGCAGATTAAGACTAAGACCTGCTTGCAGAAGTTTAATAATACCGCAGCCTTGCAGTTTTTCTCCTTGCTGGCCCTGTCTTTTCTTGAGGAAAACCATAAATATGAGCAAACCATAAATGTGTCTGTATAGTAGATAGATACTTTCTTTAAAATGTACTGTCATCCATCTTCTTTCTATTTTAAGGACAGATTTTACCCACATACTCAGAGACATAGCTGAAGTCATTTGGACCTTGGACTCCCCTTCTGTCCAGGCCATTTAAGCAGGGGAAAGTGTGATAGCAATATTTTATGGGAAGGATGAGTAGAAAAGAGGATGCCGTGGATCCTTTGTAATCATCAGTAGCTATTAAGGTCCTTTTCAGAGCATATCTTGCTTAAATGATGTTTGGGATGTCAAAAAAGCTAAAGTTTTTCTGCCCTCACCTCTTCAGTAGCTGAGTAGAACAACCTTCAAGTTACACACTGGAGAATTGGAAACTCAATCTGGCTACACTGTGAGATTAATTTTCCATCTGGGATTTGCACTCTCGCTATGTCGACGCAGGGGATCAGACTGTTCTGTGGCAAAGCACAAGCATGTAGAGTCACAGCGCTAGCTGTCTGAAATGCTCGAGCGTTTTTCAGAATAAATTCTTTGAAGGACATTATGGTCACTTCGTTGTGGGATTTGATGCCCGTAGTTTGTACCCCTAGAACATACTTTTGCCAGCCTATAGTTGAAGAAGTTTTATAACTTAAATGTACCATGTTGTCCTTTCTCCTGAAGATGTCTAGAGGAGCTTGTTTCTCAATGCTTGCCCTGTCTGTGTAGTTAACAAGACTCTGTTTCTATCAAGGCATTTCCAACACATTTCATTTTATTGTGGTTAAGAGTAACGACTTTCCTCTTTATTCCCGTTCATGTAATCATGGCTCGGAAATGGTAGAGGAGAGATCCTGTAACAACCTTCATTAGTTTTAGTAGCTATAGAAGGCAGTGGCTTTATTAGCATCCTGGTTTTCTTCATCCTCGGATTTGGAATCCAATTCTTATTCTCCTTTCCTTGTTCAACTAAGTCATAGGTTCTTGTTTCCTTGGTTTCTTAGCTATAGACATAGAACAACATTCCTAGCTCTTGCTTTCTTTCTTGTTTTGAAGCAAATTTTCACACCCGCTATGCTTAAATATCACCGAGGCACGGTGTAAGGCTAGAAATTGGCCAGCGACATGTAGAGAGAATCCATATGAAACTGCTTCGTGGCTCTGTTCTGATTTTATTGGGACAAGTGTCCACATAATGATTAGCAAGACCATAATTGTCACTCTTGAGGGAAACGCAGGCAGAAGGGCTAACCACCAAGTGGGCATGGAAAAGCAGAAGTTGCACATTTTTGCACAGATACTCCTCCAGATGAGGGCTGAAAAACGCTAGAACGCCACAAATAAGGAGAACCGCTGTGCCTGTATCTTGCTGTGCTTACAAGCGTGTACAAGCAGCAAAAGTGAGTTGGATTGTCATCTTTCACGAGTGCAGTTTTCAGCTAGGAAAAGGGGATGTACTCAATGTGTAGTACTCACAGGGGCTGCATGCCCCTAGCATTACTAACCTTCAGTACAGAACTACATTTTGAGCCATGTGGGGCCCGTTTGTGTCAGCACCTGCTGTAAGGTGCTGTTTTCTGCACAGCTTCCACATAGTCCTTGACCAGAGAGAAATTTTTGGAAGGAGCGTGGGTGTGGGAGCTCTGATGGGAGCCCGTTGTTTTGTCGAGGAACAGAGTGAAGTGATGTGGCGATGCACTCCTCGCTGAGCAGGCTGAGGAGTGCTTAGATCTAACCAGGTCACTTCTTTGGGAGCTTTGGAAGCACAGGGGATCCTCTAAGAGAAAACACTCTGGAAAATAAACCAACTGCTAACTGATATTTTTCCCTCTGAAGAGACTCTGCATGACTAAATACGTGGGGAGGGCTGTACCCAGCCCAACCTCCCCCTCCCAAAACCACGGGGTGGAGGACAATAATGTGTCGCGTTTGGAAGGTCCCTTTATTGCCCAGCCCTGGAGCTCAGAACTGAGTTAAACACCTTGCATATATTCAGGAAAATATTCTGAGTCTAGCAGCCTTGTGTCAGACTCCTTTTGCTTTCAAAAAGTCTGGTAAGATTTGATCTTTGCCTGATTTTCCGAGGACTAGTGTTTTCCTATCTATTGTCATGAAATCACTCATTTCAGTTAACTTTAAGTAGTTTAGGTATTGAATCGTCTATCTTTAGACCAGACTGAGGGAAGCAGCGCTCGAGTGCCTTACAGCAGATAAATTGGATGTGCGTTAGCCTCTAGGTTGGAAGCTGGCACTTAGCTTAGGTGAAAGAGATGAGTAATGGCCCTCAAGATGCTAAGCTGTTTGAAGCCCTTCTGATAAATGGGGTCTTTTTGTGATGAGCTATCCTCACTTTCTTTGACTGGTTGGTATAAAAGCTTTGTGTATACAAGCACATTACTCATTATTTACTGGTTGTGGTTGTAAGGTTGTTTAATTTTGCAATAGTCCCATCTAAGGGATGATTCTTGCATTGCATGAAAAGGAGACAGCAAGCTTTGCTTGTCATTTGCTTTGTGTAGCTTTGCCCCTGTGGAAACTCTGGATAGCCAGCACATTTGCCGTAAGACTCAGAACGCCAAACTTGCGGCTTTCTGGATGTGGAAGTTTCACTCGTCCCAGAGAGCCATGCATGGAAAGAGAATCAAAGAAACATGAGCAGGAAGACCGGTGTGGTGGAGAATGGGGCTTTTCTTTTTTGTCACTAAATCCACGATATCCCCACCGTCTCCATCACCCCACTCCCACTCTGATGTTGTTTATTCTTTCCTCTTGTATTCTTGCCACCTTCTTGTTTGTGCCTCTCTTTCCTTCAGTTCTTTTCACTTTCTCTTCTTTTCTCATCTGTTGATTCTCCTCTCCTCTCCTCTCCTCTCCTCTCCTCTCCTCTCCTCATTCTCTCCTCATTCTCTCTCTCTCTTTCCCTACTTTTTCCATACCTCAGTCCCTTACCTGTGTCCTCACATAATAAAAAGCAAAGAGGGAGGGATGGTTTGTGGCTTGTTCAGTTCTGATTCCTCGGGCCCACTCTCCAGGCTTGTAGGATTTTAGTCAAGCATCGTGGTGTGTCCTCTCTTCTGCGGGTACAGCGTAGCCACACAGCACTGATTGGGCTGTGCCAGTGTTCTTGGACTAGAAGGGGGAAGATTTCCGATGGCGTTGGTCACAGTGCTAAAATAAACAGCCCTCCCCTTGACAGAGTTTGTAAATGCCAGCGTTTTATACATGAAACAAAGGGCACTGGCTGAGGAAGCCAGCTGCCTAAGTTAGCTGTTCAGGATCTGAGCATGGCAAGTCTTTAACAGCAAAGAGCCAGAAGAAGTCATTTATATTAAAACAAACTCTGTCATGAGTCATTTGACTTCTTTTTCTCTTAGACACATAGTTTATGTCTCAGGCCTTCTAAGGCCCAAGTAACATCTGATACTCTTTAGGCTGAGCCAGCTCTAACAGGGGTAGGATCCTGCTTTCAGTTATAGTGTACCACTTAGAACTCTATTTAATTTGACTCCTGTGTTTCCAGGCCATAACTATTACTTATTTGTCATTTTTATGGTAATAGAAAAGATTGTCTGTGAGTCAGTCCTAGCCATGCTGTTGAATAGGTCTGCGTCTTCAGCAGCAGCACTGAAAAAGTGGCCCAAGAGGGGCTTTTACTTTAGTTTACTACCTCATTCATTTTTCTCATGCAGCTTCAATCGTGCGGGTCAGTGGGCACAGCGGGGACGCAGGTCCCTTGCCATCCCTCCCAGCCGCTGCCTCGGTCCAACGGCCCCAGCAGAGCATTGCTCCTCGTTTCTCTCACAGCTTGCACAGAGTTGCGTGGGATTTTGCTTCCCTTCTGCATTGAAAGGGCCAACACCAAAGTGTACGCTGTCTGAACAACACAGTGTTAACAGTTTGGGCCGTTTTTCTGGGTTTTGGTCCTCTCCCTTTCCTTCATCTCCTCCCTTCTGCTCCCAGGTTTTTGTTTAAATATTTTTACCAGGTGCTTCAGGTGTGAAAATAGTTAATTGCAGCTAGAAAATCTGAAACGTGTATGAATTCTTCAGGTCTTGAAGACCTGCAAGTGAAACCCGGGCAAAAGCCAGAAAAGCTGTGTCCTGCTCCAGAGCTTAAAGGGATGGCGTTGGAACATCCCGGGCGGCTTCCCTGGGCGAGGATAACCCTCCGGGCCCGCTGCTAAGAGCCACTGCACCTTAATTAAGCAGCATGACTCTTGTTCCCCCTAGTGGCTAATTACACAGGAGCTGTTTCACGCGAGCTTTTCATTGAGCTGCCTTTGAACTTCCTTGCTTAATTTTCTTCCCGTCCACAGTTTTTTGCTATGTTTTGTCCCGTTCTGGATTTTCCCGAATGATGGCATTTGCCATTCTTCTGACTGTGACTTCGGAAAGCAGGAAGAGGTACTCTGGATAGATAATGCCTTCCATCTGCAGCACAGCAACAGGAGCTGGGCTCGGAGAGGTTTTTGCACATTTCCACCCGCACGTGCTGTATTTTTTCGGCAGCGTTGGCAGTAAGGGTTAAGGGAGAAGGGCTTTCCTTTGTTTGTCTGCATGCCTGTTGGTACTGTAGCTCCTCCATGTCCAGAAATGTTAGACACCTCGAATCAGCAGGCTTGTTTAATGTCCTTGAGATAAGAGCTGAATTGCCTGGCTTTACAGATCAAAACATCCCACGTAAAGAGTAGTGTGGTATTTCTTAGCAACAGAGGCAGAAAAAGCGGTGTTTGCCAATGCAGTTCTTATTAGCAGCCTGGTAATGGGAGAGAATGCAAGTATTAGGTGACAATGTCATTGGCAGTACTAGTTCAAATCTAACATAAACTACTATCAAGTTCTTCGGGGTTTACCTCAGTATGAGTAAAAGCAGAATTTTGCAGTGAGAAAACCATGTGTTACCTCCCTCAAAAGTCAGAGCACATGGGTTTTATTCCCAGCTTTGCCCCTGACTCTGTGACTTTGGGCAAGCTGCTCAACTTTGTTCTTCATCCAGCTGGTTTGTGAAGCAAGTCTCCTGATGTTTAAGTACCTCAGAGGCTACTTTTACAGTTCCATTAAAGGTGATAGAATGAAAAGTGCAAAGAAAATCTACGATGATGCTAGTGGTGTTGCTCCGGTGGATTAAAATAAGTAAGAATGCAAAGGCCAGTAGACTGACAACGCAGTTGCACGTAACTGCAACATCTTTTGCCTTCTGAACAGGAAAACCAAATCTTACTTCAGAACTGCAGCCGGTTTATTATGTGTGGTAATTTTCACGTCCCATATAGAGTACGAAAGATGGCCTATGTAGTATGGCATGACTATAACTCCGAAGTTTGTATCCATTTTTAATATTTACAGCATTCATCACTTGCAAAGGTTGTGTCATACATTTACAGTGAAATGCACTTGGTATGCAGAATTCCTGTTTTTTAGACAATACTTGGGCAGGGATGGGAGACCACATCCTTTGAAGCAGACCTTCACTCACGGTTTGTCTTGGCAACCCCTTAGGAACAGCACAGGCTAATTCAGGATCAGCGTTTTCATTCACGGGCTTGTAGCTTTAGACATCTAATGCTGTATCTAAAACATGTAGCTTTAGACATCTAATGCTGTATCTAAAACACCGCTGAGAGACAGGGTGCTCTTTTTGATCGAGTGTGGAGCCTTCTGAGCTGCAGTTGAAGACATTTGCTGGAGACTTGTGAAAATCAGATGTTATCCTTTTTTGACTGCAGTGGGATCAGGAGTAGCAGAACCAACAGATGCTCTTGCGTTGCTGAGCATGTTTTGATTTGCATCTGAAACTGGTTTGTGACAGGTCAGTAACCCAGTGAACGAAACATAAAACACGGAACAGGATAAGAGCTCCTTGTTATAACTGTATCTTTTTTCTTGCATGTTTGGGTTGTGTTTTTTTAAATTAAGTTACTGAGCTGTAGAGTGGCTCACATTCCTGCTGTTCCTGTAAAAATGAAGTGACTGACAGCTTGCTAGTTGCACATTGTCCTACCGTTTGTTGGAAGAGGAGGGGGCAGGATGTGATCCTACCGTACTTTTGACATATTATATACAGAGAAAAGATTGTTGAGCATGAGAAAACCACTTCTTACCAAGTGGTTTAGCTAGATCTGTTACTGATCCAGTCTAATTTTATGTAGATCTTTGCAAATTATTCTAATAGCAATAACCCAGCCAGAACAGAACAATGGGTAAGTGCATTTAGCAAAGTTGTACAGTAAAATTAAGACGTTCATCAGATAAAAGTAATTTAATTTCCCTCCCCCCATTCTAGACTTGTCACAGCCAAAGAAATACCTTTGAACAAAAGCGAGCTTTTTTTTTCAGATTTGCTGTATTAAGCCATTTTCAAAGTACGAAATTGCTGCTAATGGAAAAGCGAAACAAATCTGAGATTTTGAGCTAGCGGAGTATTCGTGCAAGTAATTAGCCTGCACAAAAGGAGCATTCATCTTGCACTGACAGATAAGCGCTAAGGACAGGATTGAAAACTGTAAATATGTTAGCACTTTAAGCGAGAGCACAGCTTCAGCACTTGTTAGACTCATCAGCTGCTGCAAACAATATGGATCTTTGAAATGATCTCTGCTGAGATCTCAGCGCATTGGATAATGATAGAGTTGTTCATTTTTGCTTCTTCTGTTTTGTTTTTGCTTTCAGAAAGTACTTTGTGCAAAGAATAGGCCCGCGATGCTGCCAGCACACACACTTATCTTTCTCCACGAGCAGACGCAGCGAGGGCTGCAGAGTCACTGTGGGGAGTAAAGAACAAGCCTGCAGAGCTGGGCTCTGCCTTTCCCGATTTCTGCACGAGTGAGGAACAGTATGTGCAGCTGCAGCACAGCTTTGCTCTCATGGCTGTGCCTCTACCCAGAGCTGGGAAGGGCTCTCTGAGGTCACCCAGGCTCAGTTCACAGTTAGGACACTTCTTCAAGTGTGATTTTAAAAGGCAGGCTGTTCAGGTGGTTGGTAGCAGTTTCTGTTGTGTAGCTTTGCGAAGGGTTAACAGTGACCGAGCTGTAACAATGGAGGGTTTCATGTTGTGAAAACCGCATGCAGTAGAAATTAATTTGAAACCAATAAATCCACTTTGCAAAGGACACTATAAAAGGCCTGCATACCACGCTAACTCGCAAAGCTCACTGACCTTGCTGAGGTTCTGATTGGTGACCTACAAGTGAAAAGCTCCATGAGCCGTTTGAGTCTCTGCTATTCATCTTTTCTCTCAGCTTGCTGTCTTTAAATGAAAGGACAGATCCTCAGCAGCAGGAATTGGCTCAGTTCTGAGGATCAGCTGAATCGTGAAGCACAAAGTGTTTTTTCTTCAGTTGGGTCCCACATTGGCCAGATTTCCCTCGTAAGTGTTTGATATTAATCTAGTGGTGTTATTGATTCCCATGGAATAGATGAGGAACCGAGGTGCAGAAGGCTGGCGTGACTTGTCCAAGATTAAAATTCAGGAGCCAACGTATCCAACTGCTCTCCTTACAGTCACAAAAGTTGTGCTGGGAAGAGCTTTCCCCCCTAAGCGCTTCAGGAGCACTGGGTTGGAATTTTCTCATTAAAGTGAGTGGACAGGCAAGTCTTGCTTGGAAAAAGGAGCCACAAGGTGCAGCTCATTGAGGGCTTCTTAATAAATGGGAAGTAGGATGGGACAGCAAAGTAGAAGTAGGAATGGTGACTGGCTGGGTGTTGTGAGAACATCCCTCTGGGGGGATTTGGTGCTGTTTGCCCTTCCCAGAGGTCACAGAATCCCAGCATGGTGCAGGTTGGAAAGGACGTCTGAGAGAATCTCATCCAACCCCCCTGCTCCAGCAGGGTCACCCGGAGCAGGTTGCCCAGGATCACATCCAGGCGGGTTTGGAATCTCCAGAGAAGGAGACGCCACAACCTCACTGGGCAGCCTGGGCCAGGGCTGTCACCTGCACAGGAAAGAAGGTTTTCCTCGTGTTCAGATGGAACTTCCTGGGTTCCAGTTTGTGCCTGTTGCCCCTTGTTCTGTCACTGGGCACCACTGAAAAGAAACTGAACATGTCCTCTTGATGCCCACCCTTTAGATATTGATGAGCATTGAACAGATCACCTCTCAGTCTTCTCCAGGCTAAACAGCCCCAGGGCTCTTAGCCTTTCTTTGGCTGGTAAAGGACAGCTTATAAACAAGCTCACCAACCCTCCCACCTAACCAGAATTTGGAGGTGGGAAGGTGAAGACTGTCTAGTGTGCTCTGCTCTGCAGGATCTCAGCTTTAAAGATAACCCCTGGGGCAGGATGGGGCTCTCTCAGATGTGAGCCAGCCAAATAGTGCTACCACTTGATGTCTCGCTCCCATGCTAACTGCACTTTAATTCTCACTGGTGTGTTTTTACACAGAACCAGCTATTGTTTTGGGCACAGTCAATTATAAAATATGCTGCTCTTCTATTTGCGAATTTGTGAATACAAATGCTTTCTTAGGAGATCTCCTAAGGAAAAAGATGCCTCAGATACCTTTAAAAATTCCTGCTGGCAGTGCTGGGTGGCAGGTTTAGAGCTGCTCATTAAAAGAGGTTATGTAATATTGCTGTAATCAAAGGCTCTTTCATGGCTCTGGGGCAGGTGGGGATTAACAGCCCTTGGCTTTGGTTTTGTATAGAAAAATGTCAGGCCTGCCAGATAGCTAGAGTAGTGATGAGCAGAACTTTCAACATTCACCAGCAAGAATAGTTTCTTCCCAACGCATTTCTGTAAGTCGGTGCTTACGAGATTTTTCTGTGCAATAACTGTAATTGCAATACACAGAGAGGTTGTGCATATAAAGCGTTTTCTACTTACAGAGAAGTTTTAATGCCCAAGAGAACCATATTTACCATTTCCCTGTGGTCTCCAAGACATACAAGCCAAACTTTTTAGGAGCAAGGGGAGCAGAACAACTATTCTGATGTGACTACTACAGTTGCCTCATAAATCTCTCTGAATTCTGTGTCCACAGGAATCCCACAGTTCAGGTTGAGACTCTCCCTTGCTGCTGTTAGAGCACATTTGGCAACAGACCAACTGTCCCATCATCAGACCAGGCTTCCCAGGGTTTGAAGGTATCAAGAGCATTCTAAAATTTGGTAGCAATATGCATCCAGCATTTAAAGTGCTTTTTAGGAACAGCACTGTTCTTAAAGGGCAGTTTTAATGGCAGAAGAGCAAATGAGAGCAGCAGCTTCTCATCCCTGGCTGCTGCTGGTTTTCAGACCTAGAGAAGAGAGGGTGCCTGGTGTTTAACAAAATGGGACAGTATCATCAGCTGATCAGCGTGCCTTGCTTCGGCTCGCACTCAGTTGGGTCACTTGTAGCCTCTAATTTGGGAAAGAAAGATACTTTCTGGAACTGTGCGCTAGAAAAGATTGCTAACACCCTGTCTGTAGCAGTCATGGCAAGGAACCCAACTGCCTTCTGCCATGGACAGCTCTCTTCTCGGTGCTGTGCTTCCCAAGGAGGAATGGCCATGCAGTCCAGCTCTACACTCAACAGATTTCTTGTTTTTTCTGGATTTTGCTCTCTGCCTACTGTGCATTAGATATCTATAAAATATCAGTTTTCTCTTCAGTGATATTTTAATTTTTCTTGTTGGAGATAGGCTGTCTATAAGGTTACTAGAAAGGCTCTTTTCACATTTTAGCACAGTTTTACTCTCTGCTTTAACATCTCAACCTTCTATTGGCTTACAGTAGTGAAAGACTTTTTTTTAAAAGGTCTCTTGTTCTTTATGAGCCCCTGTCCAGGGTAATTTTCCAAATGCAGTCCAGATTGGGTCAAATGTAAGCACATTTCTGAGGTGTAGGCATTTTTTTGTAATAAGCCACACACCAGATGAGCTAGATAAAAAATAATCCCAAATCAAAACTCACAGCAGGGATTTCCCTCATTAACCTCAGGTAGACACTGGCGCATGGCAGAGACAGTATTTGAGAGATGAGGGGAAAAGCAGAGTCTCCTTAGCCAGCGTTGGAAGTAGGGAAAGATTATTTAGATGGAGAAGAGCGAAATGTTGCAAATAGTATTGTTTGCTTGGAGTAACCCTAAAGCAAAGTGTAACCAGAAGTTATTTTTATGACAAAATCCCAGCTAGATACCCCAAAAATGCTAAAACCCACTGAGTGGGGAAATGAACGGAGAGACCTGTGCTGATTAATTAGATTGAAAAAATGTTTTGACAGGATAAGTGAACATATGGAAAGAATTGAGAGAACCCGATCCAGTTCCCCATGTGTAAATGATGCCGTAGCCATAGCTCATAAAGCAAATACAGATGCAAAAAAAAAAAAAGGAAAGAAAAGCCCCCTCTCCTACCCCTCCCCCCAGTAAACCCCACTCCACTGCCAGATGGCAAAGAAAAGTTTGAACTCAATGACTGAATGCAAGGAAAGCTGTAAGTTCAGCCTGAACATGAACAGAAATCAGCTGAATAGATGTGAATTTTGTACCTTAAAGGAAGTGGTGCAGTTCAGCTAAATATCGTGTCAAGTACAGCCGAGTGTCAGGATATCCTGTGCAGACACTCGTGCTTCAGCTTCCTTGTTTTACCCTCCTCCGTCCAAACGACTCCTTGTGCTTTCTGTCCAGCTCATTTCTTTGGTTGTGCAGGTTAGTGGGGAAGCACACACCTGCCCTGCCTGACCCTAAGGTTCTACCACCTAAAATTGAGGGTAAAAGGAAGGCAAATAGTGCAAGCAGAGGGTGAGAAGGGAGCCGGAGAAGCAAAAGAACTTGTTGCAGGTTCTTCAGAGGAGCAGCACTCCCAGGCTTAATCTACTCCATCAGCGATGAGCAGGGAAGGGGTTGGTGTAGCTGACAGCTGTAGTGCCGTGCCCTGCCTGGGGACCTGATGTAGGACTCTGCTCTCGTGACTCCCAGGTGAGCTTGCTTCCTGTTAAGCAGAGCTGCCTGTCAGCGTAACGTTTCCAAGCCTAAGAAGTGAGTTAAACTGATATATTTTCATGTGGTTTATATGGGCAAAACTTCTTAGTCTATTGTAACAGTGATGCTGTGTGTGGCTGACAAGTTCATTCCACCTCAGAAAAGAGGGAGGGAAATGTGCTGTCTGTGCCAGTCGGGGAGCCTCCCCTTTGATAACGAGGCTGCCAGCCGTGGCATTGCCACCCACGGTGTGGGACCGGCGAGGAGGCAGGGTGGCCCTCGGCTGTGGAAGCCAGCACGGTGGGCAGAGCTCTGTGCTCTGGTTGCATCCTCGCGGTGTCTGTGGTAGCCATGTTACAGCCATCTCGAATCTTCACACACAGACGTTGTGAAGTGGGCATACGCTTCATGAATAAGCTGCACCAGCACACGTCAGGGTAAGCAGGGCTAAACCCTCCCGCTGCTCTGCTGCAGACTGCTTAGATGGTGCCCACAGACTGTCGATTCATGGCACCCAGTGCCAGCAATCTGTGAAACTGAAACAGGAGCTGAACACTTGGGCTCTTTCCATTGCCCGGGTAAGATGAAACCCCTGCTATGCTGTCAAGTTTGCATCCAAGCAGCTTTGGGCACTAAGAGGTGCCAGCAGTGGAGCCCTCACAAAGCAAACTGCTTAATTATTTGATAGTCAAATGCAACTCGGGAGAGTGCAGAGTCAAATCAACAACAAACCAACCTATATTTAGTAGCAGTGTGGCTGGAGCTTAGACCCAAACATAGTTTCCAGTTGATAGATGATGTGGCAACCGTAGCTGACCCTCATCCCATTCTATATTTGGTCTGCGGAATAAGTAATTAATATCATTGCTAGCACAACAAGCCACCCTTTACAGCAGCTGCATTGCCACTGCTGCTCCTCTTATGGCTTTGTCTGTGGGCTGGCCAGCCTGGCTGAAGCACGAGCTCCATGGCACACTGAGCTACGGTGGCCACAGCCTGTCTGACACTCAGTGTGGTCACTGGAGCAGAGCAGAAGTTGGTGCTCTGGAGGTAGAAGTGGCACTGTGGCCTCATCTGCACTTCTCTCTACTGATATGGGATCTCTTTTCCATTTTTTCTTTGATACTAAGGAGTGAAAATCATGTTCCTGCGGTACAGGACAGGTCAAGTGATGGGTGCCTTCATGAGGCATGGAGGGCTGTGTAGGACCAGAGCTCCATATCCCACCCACAGTACTGACCTGGGGACAAACCTCGAGTTTACAAACTCAGCGTACAAGCCAAACCAAACCTGGGGCAAAACAACGGGCACAGCTTATTTCAGAGGAAGGTACCTGAAAATTAAAAGAGTGAGTTACTTGTCCCAAATAACTCGGGGAATCTGTTGCAAACTTTCTGGATCCTGACTCAGTGCGTGAACCAGAAAACTACCTTGTCTCAGTACTAAGGATCCATCCAGTTGGCCTCCGTCAGCTGAAGTTGGATGGTTTAGGGCTGGAATGATGTTGGGCTGCTTCTAAGCTACCTGCCTGATTCCCCTCCACCACTGTAACAGTCCTCAACAAACAAATGCATAAAATATTCCTCTAAGATGGGCCAGTGCTATTGTTGAACGTAATGTTAGGAAGATGCAAAAGGTCAGTGACTTTCCTGGAAGACAGACTTGAACTCAAGTCCTGAGCTGGCGTCCTGCTCACCGGACCTCCGTCCTTCCATCCTCTTCTCCCTCCTTCTCTGTAGCGTCCCTTACACAGACAGACAGAAGCACTCTTTCTGTCTCTGAGGTTTGATACGAACACAGAAATCTATGTTGGAACAGAGCAAAAGGAAAATACAAGCTTGTGTGAAATTTTTCACCTTTTCACTAAATGAATGAAAGCCAAATTTTCACACTTTGGTCTTAGGTGTGAAATTTTTGCTCAGCTCTAATATTTATCCATAATGTGTTTTAAAACTTGGCTCAGTGCATTCAGAATACCACAGAGAATTGAGTTACGGATTTTGGGCTTTGTGCACGCTGCCAAGATCTGCCCCTATAACTCAAACAAATTTAAGGGGGGAAAAAAAACCCACTAGAAAAATATTGTATATGGTCCATCACATGCTTTCTTCATGCAGTCATATCCCACTAAAAAGTAATGTTCTGCTGGGGCTGCGTTACAGAAATACATTCGTGTAACACCCGTAAGCACAGATAGGATGAATTTTGCATCTCGAGGCTATTGAGTAAGCAGTCCCTAAATAAAAACCTATAAGAAAATAGCAGCCTTGCTTAAAATCCTTAGAAAAGTTTAAAAGTATTTCTTGAACATCAGCATTTCAAAAAATCTATTTATTCCCCGCAAATCCAAATATATCTGTGATTAGACTTCTTAAAATGATGCTAGTTAGCATGTGTTAGTCTCAGCTTACGCGTGCGGAATGGAGATGAGTTGAGAGGGAGGTTCTTCACTGTTGAGGAAGAGCAAAAATTATGATACGTAACGTTATTCACTGCGTTAAGAGGACTTAGAAGTGTAGAGAAAGGCAGCCTGTTAATCTGAATGTACTTACACCTGCAGACTTCTGCAAATCAGAACAAATCTAGTGGGGAAGAATGTTGCTGCATTTCAGTCTCTGGTGAATGGGGCAACTTGTAAATGATTTTCCCCCGATGCTGGATCTGTGACAGCAGAGCTCTGCAAACCCAGCAGGGTTGAGACTGACCTGAGTGGGAGTCTGGGTAATGTTTGCAGGGTAAGGAAGGCAAAATTTGCATTTCAAAGCTCTGCGTGGTTCAGAAATTGAGACTGACCTTCCGTGCATACGCTCGTGTCATTCTCAGGGATATGTGCACGTTTGCTGGCACAGATTTCTCACCACGCTTGGGTGTAAGAATGGCAGCGCTTGGTCATTGGCTTGTATTGGCACAATAAAAATGAATGTAAGTTCCTCCTTTTGCAGACGTACTCAGATGAGGTGACTCAACAACTTCAGCTTGGGAAGAAGAGGACTAAGCCATGCATCTCATTCCAGCTTGTTCTGAGATTGCTGGATGAGTTCTAAGTTACGATAAAAAACTGGCTTGCGGCAGAGTTATCTTTCATCCTTCCCATCATTTGTAGGCCAGTCATTCTTGGTGCGGCAGAACGATGGCTGTCGCTGGACAAGCCATAAACCAGCAGTGATCACAGAGGAAACTTGCTGATTGGCATTTGAGTAACCCTCTTGGTCTTCCTGTTGTCTAAGGATCCTTCCTCCAAGTAGCAGGCGTGCTGTTGGTGTGTCTGGAGCATGGTGTACCCACACAGTTTGGTGAGCTTTGCTTGTGCTTTTGTAAGTGCAGGCCAAATGCTTTCAGCCACTGAAGCTGTACAGTACAACGGTAGATGATACGTGGTTGTTTTTAATTGTTAATAACTACCCTAGGTAAAAGTCCAAACATTCTTGGGATGATCGAAATGAGTAAGTGGGGAGAACACAGCTGGGAAGTGGCATTTGTGCTCAAATGCCTCATCCATTTAACTTCAGATACAATTTTTCAAGTACCTAAATAAGCAAAAGCCCAAATTCTTAAGGGGACTGATGTTCCCAGCTGATTAATGGGATTAACTAATGGGATTTTGTTACTTGACTTCTTCACCTAAGGCTAATGTCCCTAAATCTGATTTCTCATTCGCTGTGTGCTTTTAAGGGCCTACATCCCTTTCATTTTCAGTAGTAAATTAGCCACCTAAGTCCTTGAGTTACTACTGAAAAGCAAACCTGGGGACTGTTCACAAGTGGGCTGATCTTCCTTGACTCTTCCTTGAGGGTGGTGAGGCACTGGCACAGGTTGCCCAGAGAAGCTGTAGATGCTCCATCCCTGGAGGTGTCCAAGGCCAGGCTGGACGGGACTTGGAGCAACCTGGTCTAGTGGGAGGTGTCCCTGCCATGGCAGGGGGTTGGAACTGGATGATCTTTAAGGTCCTTTCCAACTCACACCGTTCTGTGACTCCCTCTGTAGTGCCAAAGGAGACAGTCCCCTCCTGTGGGGATGAGCTGGATCATGCTGGGTGCTCTGAGACAGCCCTTGCCAGAGCCCGTTGGGTAGGGAATCAGAGAGGGCTGGTCTCCCAGTCTAAAGCTAGTCCTCATAAGCATCTCTGGTGGGCTCCTGATGCCAAGCTGACAGGCTTGCCCTGGTGCCTCCTGGCATCACAGACTGGCTCACGGCACTGCAGCTGACACACAGCGTTAAAAACCTTTTCCTCTCCTTTCTTGAAGGGAAAGCAGCTGACATTTCCAGCTTTTATATGCTGTGTCAAAATAGGCTTTCCCTGGGAGACCTACTGCCCGTGGAGGCTCCTCTGGTGTTTTAAACATATCCCCTGCCCCAGATCATGCTGAGGAGCAGAATTCAGCCACCAGTACGAGTGAACTTGAATGACTACTAACCTTCCCTTCCAGCAGCAGAGGGGCACCGTGTTCCAAAATCTTGGTGGGCCTTGGAGAATTCGGTTCCCTGGGCCTGTGTTCCTTCTGTCCCGGGCAGGGTAACCCCGTTTGACTAACTCTCTCCGTGGTAAGCAGAGTGTTTACTGGCTTCTATCTGTCTCAGCTTCAGTACTCTAACAAAAGGGTAGAAATCATGAATGCATCCCTTTATTTCTGCTCCACAGTGCCTCTTTTTTTTTTTTTTTCTGTGTAAACCCTTCACTTGCCTCTTGCCCAGCCTTTAGAAATAATGATCAAATGCGAACTTTCAGGGTTTATTTATAGCATAGCCTTTATGGAAAGAGAGAAAAGAAATGATTAAAAAGCAATTTTACAAACTATTTTGTTTTAAGAGAGAATTCATTGTGTTTAAATCACTGTATTCATTGTACTGTCTAGACTGGCAAACACAGAAGATAAAGCGTCATTCAAATTAAGATTGTGAAATTCTTGGTGACTGGAATTATGGATTTGGATGTCAAGCCTCAAACAAACTATTTCTGAACAGCAGTATTATCACTTTGCTATATTTAAGGCTTTGTTGGAGACAGACCAGTGCACAAGGTTGATCTGATTCAGTAATGCGATTCTAATGTTCCTTTGTTTCTGATTTCATTAGAAATTCATATTTTCAATGTTCTGTTCCTCTTTGTCCCCAGAAAATTGTTGAAAAGACTCTCCTCTGGGAGTAAAGTTTTTGTTCAAACTAACAATGACCAAACTGACTTTAAAAAACAAAAAAACACACAACCGAAATGCAAATTAAGAGAGGGAATTCATTTAGGGTATTTTGAGCAATGTAGAATGAGTGAGTTGTTGAAAATTGCTGGCTGTGTTTTATTTTAACATGTTATTCCACATTACAGTGGTAGTTGCTGTGAGACCTTAATGCTGTGGGTTCTCAAAGACCTATGTATGTTCAGTGGATTTAAAAACACAGGAGTATTTTAGCTGATAAACTGCAAAGACTGCTTTGGCATCTTCCTCCTTAGCTAGAGGTGGGTAGATGGGTGAACCAAGAGCAGATAAGCAGCAGCCAGGCCCTGCTCTCTAGTTCAGATCAGGCCTTGAAGGACAAGTTTTCCTTTAGGGAATTCAGCTTGTCCTGCTCCCGGCCCCATGGGAGTGATGGCACCTGCTCTGCCTGCCTGACAGTGGAGGATGGGGCTTTCAGTTTGGGAAGACTTCACAGGAAGTGTAGGAGGCTTTCCTCAGCCTTCTGGAGACTTGGTTTCACCCTTTGAAGACCACTGTCTGTTCTCTCTTAAACTAGCATGAGGAGACCCGAAGTTAGATGAGTAACAAGCGTAAAAATAAAACCTGTCTGAAGATAGGTTTATCTCAAAAGGCTGGCTTATTTCTCAAAGAAGCAGTAACGCGTTTTTCAGCACTGGAAGTCATAAGAGGCCCCAGAGTAAATGAGAACATGAGCGTGTAGAGTGCTTATGGCAGAGGCAGAACATGTCCTGGGAACGGTGCTCTTTGTGTCCCCAGAATGGGGCCTTGCATCTGCACCAAGGGAAATGGCAGAGTTTGACCCTCCCTTTCATTTTGCTTTTTTTTTTTCACCTGTGAGAAAAAGTGAGGTGTTTAGGACCTTTAGATGTCTTGGTTTTATTCTCGTGCGGTATCTCCAGGACAATTCAAAAGGAGGTGTAAAGCAGGGAGCAGAACGCAGGCTGACTCTTCCATTAGTGAGAGTGCTTCAAGGGGCTTTGCCTGTGCCTTGTGTTTTCTGTAAGACACAGCGCTCTCTGGAAAGGCCGTATTGATTGTCTTCGACAGGTTTTCTTCTGCATGTTCCTGTTTTTGGGTAGCCTCTAAATCCAGCTACCCATGTAAGGGAGTTGTGAAATGCTATGGTAAACAGGAACAATGCTTGAGCTAGTATCACCTGTTCAAGAACATAGGGTAAAATGCCCATTTCTCTTACTGGGAAAGATATCAACCTTTCCACGCCAGCGTTTTAATCTGGCTGGTGTGCAGAGTGTCTGTGCCAGCAGGCTCACATGTCCCGGGGAAAGGAACACGCTATCTCGCTGGAAGTGTTATTTCAAGGGTGTTTCTTGGGGAATCAAAGTACAATCAACTTCTGCACATATGAAAGAGTATGAGCATATGAGTGCACAGAAACGCTCCCTGTGGTTTTATCAGAAGCCCTAGCACAGAAAAATCCTGACTGCACCGTCACTGGCAGTGCTTTCAACTTTGCTAGAGCCACAACGGCATCCAGTATTAACCCCCTGACACTGACAAGTGTAGAAAGTAGGTGTTCCATGTTCTGGTAGCACATTTGGACGTGTTGATGCTGAAGGATGAAGAAAAGACGCCCAGAACATGGCAGGTAATGCCGCAGGTTCAGCCAGGAGGCAGAGCTGGGGGCCGCCTGCTGCTCTGGCACATGAGTGGCATCCCAGGCACTTTGTGCCTAGCTGAGCAAACACTGCTGTGCATGGCAGCTGGCTGCATGGGCAGCCCACGAATATCCTGGCATTTAGGTCATGATCGTATTTCTTTAACACAGGGGAAATGGGAAACCAGAAGATGTAAGGTCTGCCGGTCATCTTGCATACCCTCAGAGCCTCCTGCCTGTCCTGAGCCAGTGAAACTGTGCTTACATTGCTCATCTACGTTGTAACGTTCTAGGAGCTCCTCGGCTGTAAAATGCTGGGTTAGTGGAAAGCAAAGATTTTACTACAGCAGATATTACAGCCTGTAAAATCATCCAACCATTTAAAAATCCAGCCATAGTGGCTGACTAGATGGCTTCCAGCAGCAGCACTGCCTGTTCTCTGGGGTCGTGCTGATACTCTCCCAGCGCTTTAGGCACTAGCATTAAAACAGATTTAGGGTCCTGCTCAGAAACGATGAGCACTGTTACAGATTTAGTTGGACACCGATTCTTGAATCCTGATCTTTGATGTTTACAACACTGTTCCATCTGAAAGCTATTGCTTTAATGCTCCTTGTGGAGTAACTTCCACTGAAAACAGCCTGTGCCTGCTGCCTCCGCCCTCGCCTGAGAGCTCGATCCTCTATTAACGTTGGTGATTAGTGTCTCGTTCCAGTCGGCTTGCTCAGGAGAAGCCACACAAAATCAGGATCTCGTAGAGATAAAGAAAGGAACAGAATTATTTCACCCTCTCCCTTCCACACGTGACTCTGTCCCAGGAACTCCTTCTGCAGAGGATTCTGTGAGATCCCTTCATCTGACTTGTTTTGGCCAAAAGCAGAGTGGGATCAAAGTCTGTCTCTTACACCTTTATACTGGAGTGGGAGGGCAGTTGTGGGCTCCAGAACAGAATTTTCCAAGTTACCTTTAGATTCTGGGGCACACTGGAGTCTTCCCTTGCCACAGGGAATCGATATTTTAAGAATATGATTAAGGGATATCATGTACAGCATCATTTCATTTGAGAAATCTCCTCTCCGAGGATGCAGTGTTTAACATTTCCTTTGGTTAGTAAATAATAAACTATAAGTCTGCTCTGCCTCGGACTCCCAGTAAGGAAAAGGAACAGATTTTGGTTTTCTGAGGGGTCTGCAGTACTTTGTTCTCATGACTACTATATAATGGGATTGAACATATTTTATGCCATCTGGCCTGTTCAGCCGAAACAAAATACATCACTAATGTTCCGATTAGTTTTGAAACATCTTGTTCTTGTCAAAGAGTATTTTAAATCAAAACAGGCTTTTCCAGTTTGTGTTTGTCTTTTACTAGGAGGCCATGGCGAAAATGGGGAAGATTGGGCGAGTCGTGCAGCCTAACCGTGAGCATAAAAGGTAATCCTGACTTCGGTGTGTTCCTCTGTGAGAATTTACTGGAAAGGAGGTTAAGGTCTGGATCTCTCCTGCTTGAATGCAGCTGTAATTCTCACCTAGGTTTTTTAAAGGCTGTGTGGCCTGGGCGAAGGCTGGTTTGCTGTCGGTGGGAGGGATGTCAGCACCGTAGCCTGTAAGCCACGGGCATGGGCACAGACTTGCCTTGGCAGTGCAAGGGATGCCCTGAACGGTTCCAAAGCTGCCAGGAGGTTCTTAGAGCCATAGAATGTTTTGGGCTGGAAGGGACCTTTAAAGGTGAAGCAACCTAAGCGGCATTTCCAAAGCCACTGCTGTTCCCGAGGCACCCTGCCCTTCGCCTAGTTTCGCGTCTGCTTCGCCACTGAGCTGTATCAACGCGGACAGGACAGGACAGGACAGGACAAG